>JAVQJL010100722.1:0-29348 GCA_036024295.1 Nannoperca obscura | reverse complement strand
GTTGGGTCTTTGTGTGTGTGGAAGTTGGTCTCGACCGGCTCCATGTGATTGAGTGCCCTGAGATAACTTTGTTATGATATGGCGCTATATAAATAAAATTGAATTGAATTGAATTGGTGACGGCGAAAAGAAGAAGTGAAGCTGATTTCTTTCTTTTTCATCAGAAACTAATAAGCAAGTCACAGATGAGGACTGGACTCGACTTCTGTCTGTAACCAGGAGGAGCACCATGTCCTCTGCAGTGACCAGGAGGAAGAGAATACATTGTTTGTTTACAGCAGAGACGGTGTTTGTCTCATTTGCTCCAACAGACATCACTAAGTGAACGACACAAAGGCAGAGAGAAATACTCCCACGTAGGACAAAAAGGTGAACATTTAAGGGAGTGTAAAGAGATGTCACGCCTTTTTATGGGCTTATCCACTGACCTCCAGCAGCCAATCAGGTGGCAGCTTTTGGAGACAACGCTTGAAGGTCCAGGAT
Source organism: Nannoperca obscura (assembly GCA_036024295.1). Taxonomy (NCBI): domain Eukaryota; kingdom Metazoa; phylum Chordata; class Actinopteri; order Centrarchiformes; family Percichthyidae; genus Nannoperca; species Nannoperca obscura. Next base: position 28,865 of record JAVQJL010100722.1, on the reverse strand, counting down.
TTTCTGAGGACGGGACAATGGGATTACACGGCACTCACACACACACACACACACACACACACACACACACACACACAACAGACACGAGAGAGAAGAGAAATGTGTGTGTGTGTGTGTGTGTTCATACATGCTTCCCTGTGTATGTGGGAGGACCAAAGCATTCTAGAGTGGGTAGTTGGGTGGAGGTGTGTTACTTACGACATAGTGCAGCGTGTGTATGTTTGTGTGCAGGCAGGTGGGTGGTAGCTTTTCAAAAAGCAGACCATTTAATTGAATTCTGTGCAGCTCCTTGTTATTCTAGTCATGACTGAGAACTGCTCCATGTTGTCCCAGCAGTGTGGGAGGGCCGGCCCTACCTGCAAACACTGGCTGGTTTGCACCCTGTGTGTGTGTGTGTGTGTGTGTGTATTTGTGTGTTTGCGTGTGTGTGTGTGTAGAGGCCGGGGTTGTGAGGTGATTGTGGTTGCGCTGGTGTTTTTCTAGCACAATTCGAGTCCCGATGTGGTAACGAGGAGGGGAAGTGGTGAAAGTCAGCCCTGAACCTCACCCTGAAAAGAAAGTATGAAACTGCCAGAACATTAATACAAAATATATGTGAGTGTGTGTGTTTGTGTGTGTGAGAGAGAGAGAGAGAGTGGAAGTGAAAGAAAAGATTTGAGAATGAGTGCATGTAATGCCATCAACTCGTTGTCCTTTTTACAATGCAATCCAAAGAGGACAAAATAACATAGTCACTTCGGCAATAGAGAAGATATGCTGTCTAATGAAATGAATAGAGTCTAAGCAATTACAAGCTTAAACGATGATGCATAAATTTCATTTATAGATAGATTTCACCAGGGCTTATCTCTGAGAAACACTGTAATAGGATTCAGCTGGAAGGCAAGAGAAGAAAGATGTGTGGACAGGGGTGTGTGTGTGTGTGTGTGTGTGTGTGTGTGTGTGTGTGTGCTACAGGGAAGTGAAGCTTTATATGTGATTGAGGTGATTGGTAAAAGGTGACGAGGATTCAGGATAATGACTCCCCGCAAAACAAGGACACCTAAAACCTTAGTGGATCACAACATGGTTAACTATTGGTTTCATATTACTGTAGCTGAAGGGTAATTCTCCAGGGAGATGTTTAAGGTACGAGCTAAATACAGCACAATGACAATCCAATCAACCCTTTACTCCACACACACACACTGAAGGATGTTCTCTCTGACCTCCTCAGTGGTTGACCCTGGAGTCCTTTGACTGTTGCAATTGGAAACACGCTTGTGTTTTGTGCATGTGTTGCAGATTGTTTCTTAAAATCAAAGGAAATAAAATGTGAGGAGTCACTGTGACAGTAACTTAGAAATCTGTGCAGGTATCATTAGGTGGAATTTGAATTGAAAAGGCTCAAAGCAACCCTGATGTATATTATATGCATCCCTTTATGGTTTCCATATTTAGAAATGAAAGAGATTTCAATACTGTACTGACCAATAACCTTTTCCCCTCTACAACCCTTATCATATGCAGCCCTTGTGTTATGTTCAGCATAGCATGTTATGTACATTTCCAACGTGAGGGCTTCTTAATTATTCACCCAAGAGAAAGTCAAATCAATAACAAGCCCATTGATTTTTGAGAATAACCAATTCAGTCAATAGAATCTTATACTTACATATACTGAAAATATATGTATCTTATTACATACCAGCATAAGCCATAATTCATACCATACATGGAATCTTAAAATCCAAGTAAACAATAAAACATTTTTTTTAATGATTTGGTCATCAAGGGTTAAGTTAAGAAATGTATCAGGAACTCACATTTTCATTGTGACTTGAAAGTGTAATGTGTGTTTGGTCTGTAAAGACCATCAATATATTTAGAATGGTTTCCTGTGTCTCACAGGTGATAAATATATATAAATATAAATATATATATATATATATATATTGATTTTCAGTTTAGTATGCTGACCAGTGTGTTAAAAATGGAGCTCTGAAACAGGAATTTGTCACATCAAGTGGCATATTAACCTGCCCCTTTACACATATGCACCCACACACACACACACACACAATGTCTCTGTGTATGTTCTGCTATTTAGTGGTTGAGTAAATGAACATGATATTTAAGTGACTGCTATTTCCTGAGCACAGGCTTTTCTCTCCTCCTCCTCCTCCTCCCAGCTTTTCTCTAAATTTCCCTGGGGAACTTCAGCCCCCTGGGTTTGGCTCAGTGTCAGAGTCCCGGCAGCCATGATACTTCATCAGACTTTTGCACCATTATTGGCAAGAGCACTCCATATCCTCTTAGCAGTTATAGCTTTTCAATTTTCCTTTAAAATGCTGAGCCCAGCAGAACATATGGCAATATCTTGGCTTTAAGTCCAGAATTGGACTGAAAGCCTGTAAAACAGCCGTGCATCTTGAACATACAGCCACAGGCTACACATTCTGACCTTTTTGGAGTTTCAGAGCAGCTGTTGTAACCACTGTTAAAGGCATTTATAATAGGCACAATTACACAATGCTATTGGAACCGTTTGACACAGTAATGTTATGGTGTGAGTTGTCCTATAAAGCATTATTCCACCACCAAACCACTCTGGGGACCCATTCAACATGATGGCAGGGTCAAACCTTCTGTCACAGTCTTCCACCAAAACACACACACACACACACACACACACACTCTCCTGCCACGTCAGGTAGTTACAGTTGTACAACTTCAGACTGCTGGCACTCCACCCACAGACAGTGAGAGGCGTCCCACTCACACCTGCTTTCCCTTAAAACTGAAACACCAAATCTTACCTGAAAATGTCCACCAACACCGTCCTTTGAAAGCAGAGTGAGTCAGTGCTTCTGGGAAGACATACAACATCAGAGAGAGAGAGAGAGAGAGAGAACTATCAAATATGTTCACCAGCTATTGTATCATTTTCAGCTTCTCAACAGACTATGGATTTTTAGTCCATTCCATTACTTATTCATGTTGGTGGAGGGGCTGAGAGTGAGGGGGGCAGGAGGAGGTTGACCCTCTCGGAAACCTAATCTGGATCAATAGGGTTGACCTTGGGCTGGGCTGTTAACAGACAGACTGGACTGAAAGGGAGGTTCTGACAGATCACTGAGGGGTATAGGCTACAGGTCCTTTATTTATATAGTCAGATATTGGAGTTTAGTTTTAAGGTGTAGCTTTACATTTTGGGAAATGTGCTTATTTTCTTTCTTGAAGAGAGTTAGTTGAGAAGATTGATTCCACTCTCTTGTCTACATGCTAAATAAGAAGCTACAGCCAGCAGCGGATTAGCTTAGCTTACCAGGAAATGCTAGTTAGCTTAACTACTAGCTAACCAGCAAAGACATGTAGTACCTATCACCTGTCACGTTATTTCTCCTTTCTTAAATCCATACAAAACCTGAAGGAACAACACATTGTCGTTTTATGGACGGGAAATGTGCCCCGTCTGTTTCTTGTCCAGGTGCAGTTACTTCCTGGAATCTATTCCCCTACTGCTGGTTTTTATGCTAAGCTAAGCTAACGGGCTGCTTGCTTCATATTTAACATATTATTGATCTTAAAGCAAAGAAGCCTTTTTTTTCTCAAAATGGGAAATTATTTATTTAACCCTTTTGTTCTCCTGACATTGACTTTGCTTCATCATTGCTTGGGGCCTCATTTACCCCATCAGTGTATGTGAAAAGACTGTGACCTTAATGAAACCAAATATAGAAAAGCATTACAGTGGTAACACTTATCTTTGCCACAAACTGGACTTGCAAATTTGGGGACAATTGTGTGGAAATTAGCACAAAGCATTAATTGCACCAAATACCTCATGTTTTATAGGTTATATGGACCATGCACGGACAAATATATTTTAATTTAGTCATCGAAAAGTCATTCACAAAGACATCTGCAGTATGTTATGTTGCATAGTTACAATGCTTGTGTTTGGGGTCAGTTATAGACCCTATAGAGGTCTAACTCCCTGTTAGACTCTTATAAACAAAATGTGAAAAAAACTCCAATAACACAAATTCAAGAAGACCCATTTTGGATTTGGGAGAGTAGTGCAGTGTAAAACACCTGTTAACACCAATCACTGATACAGAGCATTTTACAGCTGGTCTCTCAGTGACTGTCATGACCCGTCCTGCCTGACTCCTGACTGTTGTGAGGCATTTGGTTATTTTCAGCCTTTATCGTATGTGTGACTGGTGTGTTTTAATTTGTCTGTCTGCTTGTCCCCCCCACCCCCATCGTAGACTAGCATCTACAGCCAGTCCCTGCAGGATTGCTGCGCCATTCACAGTTTGTGAATGTGCCACGTTTCTAGCTCTGAAGTCAGTTGTTTTGCCTGCCTGCCGTCCTGTCAGTCTGTGAGTTTTGGTGTCTGCTTGCCAGTGAGCCTGTCTCTCTCTGTCTCCAGGATTACCTGCCTGCCTTGCCAGGTTGCCAAGCCCGCCAGCTAGCTCTCATCCTCAGGAATCCCTCTGCCAAGCCCCCTCCTGGATTACTCCCCCTCACCTCAGCCCGATACTCCACCCAGCCACCATCTCACCTTTCCTGCCTGCCTTCACAATAAGACTTGTTTTTTCACCGTACCTGCTTGTCTGGTGTCTGCATTTAGGTTCAGCCATGATTCGTGACAGAAATAATGTGACATTTTCTGTAGCACACTTTTAAAACATGTAATGCTTTTAAAACCTTGTTTCTGAGCAATTCTCTTAAAATGAGGAAATGTCATAAAGTATCAAGCTGATGAAACAATGTTAAATGTGTTTTTTTGAGCTGGTAAAGAAGGACAGACGGAAACCTTTTTGTTTCCTTTTACGTTTTTGAAGCAGTCCCTTATAGTATTTTATATTGTAATAATCACTTGAATATTAAAGGTGTAAGCAACAACTTCATGCTGTGAATTTAAAACTCTCAATAATAATATCATAACAAACCCAGAAGCTTGTAATTGATGTATTTTATTGTGAGATGGGGACTCATAAAAAAAAATTAACAAAAAGAAAACAAACCAAAAACAATCACTATAAAAAAGATGAGGGTGTTAAAAGGGGGAGGGGAATATAAAAGCGGGCATGGTCTTGACATTATAAAGTAACAAATTGGCACAAATAATAACATAAGAACATACGTCAATATTATTTTGGCTTGGCAAAAAGGACAGTTTGTGTGGTTAAGGATAATCCTTCATTAAAACAGCACACACTCATGCTATTAGACATACTATTAGTTTTCAAAAGTTCAGTAGCTTTATATTAGAGAGGGGAAAGAACACTAAACTAACATGAGAATGGATGCAGAGAGGTCACAGGTTCCAATTTTCAGGCTTGCAGGGTGCGAGTTTCTTTTTTCCCAAGGTAAAACATAATTTTGTTTGTTCGAAAAACATACTTCAGTATGCTGGAGTCTCATTTTTCCAGGCTTGCAGTTATTTGCCTTTGAATCATTTTTTTCCATACTAAAATATATTATCGTATTAATACAAACTACAGTATTGTACACTACATAGTGTAATAAATAACCATAAAGAAATATAAAAAACAAGACACATAAATATAAAAGTTCTCTATGACTAAACAGACATACCCATCTCCTTGGGGGTGGGGATAATACTGCCATTGCTGAAAACATACAGTACACACACTGAAACAGAACATTAAACAACATAAGAGACAAAAAATAATACTGATGGGTAAAAACATTGTTGAATTAAACTCCTGGGATTCATATTTGCCTACATTTTGTTACCTGAAAAGACATCTGAGCGTTCCATGGTGTGTTAAACAAGTGCACTGAATAAGCTTTAAAAAGGCAGGACACAGTTAACATTTAAAAATTATACTTGGATCATCATCATCCATTAGAAAACATGTGCATTGTAATTCATTTAGCCGCTCAGATTAGAAATAAAAGCAACTTATCTAAAATCTAAGATACAAGAATATGTGGTAGGCTAAACTCTACGCTCTCAGGTGTGGTGACGAGCCAAAGTCAACAGTATTCCGGCTTATTTGTTGATCTGGGACCCGGCAATACCTGATCAGAGCTGCTAAGCTTCAACAGCAATATTCAATGGCACTTTTGATATGCATGTTTCTCTTGTTTCAGTTGATTTTTTGCATATGGCTCGGAGTGGGGGGGGTGGGTATAGGAAGGGTCAGACAGTTTTTTTTTACATCCTCTTTCTGCTCGCTCTGAACATTTAAAGCAATAGTTCGACATTTTGGGAAAACACGCTTATTTGCCTTCTTGCCGACAGTTAGATGAGAAGATCCATACCTCTCTCAAATCTGTCCAATAAATATGAAGCTACTGCCAGGAGATGGTTAGCTTAGTTTAGCATAAATACCATGGCTCTATAAAGAGGATAGGATACAGCATCAGAGGCGGGGCCCTGTTCATTCCTATGAAAGCTGCTCAGTGGTGCATGAAGCCAAAAACGTTTGACTTCCCGGGTATAAAATGACCCGGATCTTCCACGTAGCTTCCAAATTGTACAAGCTGTAGAGCAAGTGCACTAGCTTTTCCCACCTCCCAGCCCCTCCATCTCAGTCTCACTCACATGAATGGCAGTGACTCTTTAATTCTGGATTCAGCTATTTATGCATTTGACAACTTTTAGGACATATTGATATAAATAAGGGCTATAAAAAGGGCTATTTACGTGTTCATACTGGCTAGTTGTTGTACCTCAAAAAATAGTATCCGCTGATTTACAGACGTCTCACTCTTACAGACTCACAATGTAAGTCTATGGGAAGTCTCTTGGGGTCAGTGTGCATCACGTGATGAACACGGAAGTTGTAATTACACGGTTTAGCCACTATATCAAATTAGCCAGGCACTCTTCATGGGGGCTTGATAAATACTAGAAAGACGTGGAAACAGCTAGCCTGGCTCTGTCTGGAAGTCACAAATTCTCTGGCATTCTTTACCACCACCTTCTGGACTAGAGTGTGGAGCAAGAAATAACTTCTAGCTTTAGTAGCTTTAGATTTGGCTTTAGCTAGCTGTTTTGGCCTCCATGCTAAGCTAAGCTGCTGCTGTCTGTAGCCGTATATTTATCGGACAGATGTGAGAGTGGTATCGACCCCAACATTAAACTCTCACCAAGAAAAGGAAATAACATATTTCCCAAATGTTCAACTGACTATGAAACACTGATTTGTAAAAGAAACTTTGACAACAATGTGTCTGAAAGTGGAAAAGGAACTTTATGACCCGTCCACTCTCCATTGTTTTTCTTCTTAAGGCTCACAATCCAATCAAAAGAACATCAAAAAGAAATGTATTGCTAACATCTGCTAGCATGATGGCATGGTATATCTAGTGCGGTAATACTGAAGGGTAGACAACACAACTAAACTGCTCAATCCATAGGTAAACCAAGCCATTTGTAGTGCACAGGATTTTTTTCATTTTCCTTCCAACTTAATAAAATACTGACTTTTTTATGTTCATTGGCAATAAAAAGGTATAGAAATATCTCCCAACTGTACAGCTTTTAAAGGTTAAAATATGAGTGATAAAATTAGTAACACTGATAAAAAGAAATGACCCAAGGTGTTTTAGTAATAAAACATTATCTAAAACGTGTCGGCTCTAGCTTCCAAAGTCTGTATAATGCATTACTTCGTTTGTTAAAATTCATGTTCGTCTTCATCTTTTTCTTTACAAATGGATTTTTCTGACAGTGAGAAATCTCTTTCATGTGGAAAAGTCACTAGTATTTTTTTCAGGCACACCTGGATTTCTACACAGTAGTGAACTGAAAGGAACTGTCAGAGTGACCAGACATCATCTTCTGTGTTGTTCCTCTGCTCGGGGAGAGGAGGAATCTGATTGTGTCTCATGGAGGAGTCTGATTCCTCTTTTAGTCAGTATCTACTTTCTCCAGCGGCGTCTGCTTCTAGTCTTCACAAACCGTGTTTGTTTCGGCTCCACTCTCCTCTGAGACCTCCCCCTCTGCTTTCCCCTCTTCCGTCACCCCTTCTTCTGTTTCCATCGCCTCCTCTTCTTCCATCTGGACTTCCTCCTCCTCCTGAATGCTCCCGAGCACCTCCTCCTGCCTTGTGTCAGCCTCCTCTTCTTCCTCTTTCACCTCTATCTCTGTCTTCTCCTCCTCTCCTCCTTCCTCCACCAATACTCTCTGTATCTCCTCCTCATTCCTCTCTTCCTCCTCCTCTTCCTCCTCCCCTCCTTCGTCCCCTATCTGCACCACCTGGATATCATTCATGTCCACCGCACCTTCCTCCTCCTCCTCATCTTCCTCACTCTCCTCGTCCTCTCTGGTGCTGCTTCCTCTCTCGTCCGAGTCCAGGTGGGTCGGGGCCAGGCGCAGCATTTGCTCCTGGCTCAGGGCCTCCATCTCTGCCTGGGCCTCGCCGTCCTCCTCGGGGCTCTCCCGGCCTCCGCTCTGCATCTCCTTCTTACAATAGGAGTAGCGGTGGTTCATGTGCTGGGAGTAGGAGCCTGAGTGGGAGAAACGCTTGCCGCACTTGTCGCACTGGTATGGCTTCTCCCCCGAGTGGAGCCGCATGTGTTCAATCAAGTGGTGTTTGTGTTTGAAGGCCTTGCTGCAGATGCTGCACTCATGAGGTCGCTTCCCTGCAGAGAAAGAGAAAATAAATATGCATCAACCTCTCTGTTTAAGAAAATTGAAAATGCTGTTGAGTTGAAAAGCTCAGACATGGGAGGTAAACAATAAACACTCCGGTGCAATTGCAGTAATTCCCCCACATTGTTGCGTGAAAGGTTGAGAGGCCCATAACAGTATCTATCATCAATGTATCCTAGGAGAACATTTCAAAACAATACAACAAAATCACAACAACTGTGCTTAAAAACCTTCAAGGAAACTTTATACAGGCAGGGAACCGCTAGTTTCACCTAGGATGAAGTCATTTGGAGCTGAAAACTATGGTTGCAAGCCAAGTATCAGAGTAATAAAGAAAAAAAAGAAAAGAATAACTAAAACTCCGCTGAGAGTGTTGACCTGCGCTTGGCCACAGAATCATCATCTGAGCGATCCAAATCACTACCAGAGTTCGCCTCTTGCAACATTTGGTGCTTCACATGAGAAGCTGGCAGTGCAGAAGTGGGGGAGTTGGCAGGAAGACATTCTCAGACCTCTTCTGTGCATGTTGAGTAATACCTGCTGGATTGGAGGTATCCACCCTTCTTTACGCTGTTGTTCAAAATCCCCTTTTGCTTGCACTCTGACTCATCTTTCCCAGGACCCAACAGTGAGTGATGATGAGACAAGTTCCGGTTGTGCATTTCTTTTAAATTCCATCTGTTATTTCTGGCTGTGTTCGTGTGTAGGTTTGGGAAACACATGTTTATATTTACCTGTGTGTTCGTATTTGTGTCTCAGCAGCGAGCTGCTCTTCTGGAAGATCTTGTCACACAGGTCGCAGGCGTACATCCCGCTGTCCGTCTTCTTCATCTTCTTCCTCTGAGGGCCCGAGTCTGAGTCATTCTGCTCCTCCATGGTGGACACACCCTCTGTGTCCTGCTTCTCCTCCTGGAGAATATGAGAATTCACAGATGTATTGGTAGGAATTCAAAGTGAGGTTATTCTGTTCATTTTACAGCAAAAAGACAATCAATGACAAGTACCAGTTCTACTGAACAATGTGTGTGTGTGCATTGCAGGAAATATGTCCTACTCACAGCTCTCTCTGGAGGCCGTTATTAAAATCACTGAATTCTCAGGTTATGAGCGTGCAGAAACACTTCTGATTCACTCTTTTCCTACGCCTGAAACATAACCATATCCTGTTCACATGAGCAGACCTACAGTTTTCTCCTGTTGCCTGGGCTGGTAAAACCTCATCCACTGATGCAGCGAAAGAGGATGTGAGGCAATATTAAATAGATGATATATACACAAGGCTCTTTATTTTACAAGGCAGGTCTATGCCAATCCACTTAACACGAAAGTATAATACAACAACAATAAATCAATGAGGCAGGCAGAGGTGTGCCAATTAAACAGATTCCAGCAGATCAATAGGAGCTCTGCAGCAAGAGCAGCCTCCTGTCCTCATGGTGACAGCCCAAGAAGATCACTCACACACCCAGAGAGATCTACATCCATCATTACAGGGCCATTAGGTGTCTGCACAATGAAGAACTATTAAGGGCTATTATTTTTACAAAGCGCTGAATTCTGACATTTCTATATATGACTTATTGATTCTATTTTGGATGGTTTCAGACTAACTATCATGTTCTGGTGGTTTTGAACAATATGAAGTAATGATCTGGACTGAAGGGGTTTAACTGATCGCTCCAAGAAGAGAAAAGCCAACTTGATTTCAATCCACTTGCTACTCAGAATGGCTTCCAGATTAGACAGTGAATCCTTTCCTGCAGTCTGTAAATCAACTGGTTTACAAATGAAGAATTTCAGAGTCAACCCTGTTTGCTGTGGCTGACCTCCAATGACACTAGAGGAACAAAAACTAACTCTGAGGAAACTAATAAAGCTGAGAACATTAAAAAATAACTTCCTCCCTTGTACAGTAGGCCACACAGTAACTGAGGAGTACAGATTTAAGGTGAATTAAAGTAATAGTTTGACATTTTGGGAATTATGCCTATGTTTTTAAGCTTTCTTGGTAAGAGTTGGATGAGAAGTCTGATACCACTCTCATGTCTGAACAGAAAATATATAGTTACACTTTGCTTAGCTTAGCACAAAGTGTGGAAACAGCTAGACTGGCTTTGTCCAAAGGTTACAAAATCTACTTCCAGCCCCCTTAAATTTGACAAATGAACACATGTTGTTTTAAGACTTTGATTTTTGTGTAGATTAAACAACCAAGTTAATAATTACACATTAATTAGTGATCTCTTCGAGGTGCTCGTAGGTGGATTTTGTTACCTTCGGACAGAGCCTAGCTAGCTGTTTCCTCCTGTTGCCCGTCTTTGTGCTAAGCTAAGCTAACAGGCTGCTGGCTGTAGCTTCATATTTAGCATACAGATACAAGAGTGGTATCGGTCTTCTCATCTAACTCTGCATACAAGCAAAGTGTATTTCCCAAAATACCGAACAATACTTTCAACAAAGACAGAAAAGCTCAACCATTGCTAATTTACAGGGCACACCTTCACTCCGTTGAGGTGGATGGTTTCCTGCGTCTCAGTCCCTGCAGGGCTGTTTGCTGTAGTGGTATAGGTGTAAGCCAGCTGGGGGATCAGGATAGTCTGTTTGTTGTTAGTGGCTAGTGCCCTTAGACATTGCATCGTGGTCACAATGTCGAGGGGTTTGGCATTTGGCTGGTTGGCGTACAGTGCGATTGGGCTGGCGCTAAGGGCTGAGAGTGGTGATGCCTCTTTCTTTGTGCAAGTTAAGTTTAGGGGTTCATCCACATAGGTAGAGCCCGAGGAAGGGGAGGGGTAAACACGGGCTTTAGCTACCACTCTCTCCACTTCCTCTCTGGCGGGTTTTGGCAGCGACAGGTCTAGGGGTCCCTCAGTGCTCTGGGGAGGCTGGGCTGGGATGGGACCGCCAGCTGTAAGGTTTAGTGGCGAGGGGGAGGCCGGTGAGCTGCCAGTGCCGTTGACCTCCGCTGGGGTGGCCTCTGTAGGGCTGTCCTGGGTCACAGAAGGGCTCATGCTGGCTGTGTCCTTCCCTGGGACCAGAGACACCACACTGTTAGTTTCACAGGTGTCCTCTTCCTCTGAGGGAGGTGTTGGAGCACCCAGTGATATCTGACCCTCCTGCATTTTGTCAAACCACTTCTTAACCACATGGATTGGAAGGCTGACTGAGTCAGAGATCTTAGCCAGCTCATCCTTGGTGGGCTCTGCATTTAAGGCAAAGTAGGCCTTGAGCAGGGACAAGAGGTTCTTGGGCTGGTTGCAGAGTCCTCCCTCTGACAGCAGGGCAGCAACAGCAGACTCCGACTTATCCAGGCCTGCTCCGTTCAATCTGACACCATCCTTCTTGCAGTGCTTGAGGGTATGGAGTGCTTCCAGCCCACCGGGACAGTTATCACACAGGAGACAAGTTTTAGTGGTCTTTTCCTCTTTTTCTTTAGTCTCATTGGGCCTGGTGCCTCTGATGGTAAGATCCTCTGGGAGTTTCTGGGACTTGAAGGTGTCAGTGGTGCTCTGAGCTGGTGAGACTGGCTCAGGCTCTTTCTTCAGGTTTTGGGCTGTGAGCTGGCCTTGGTTGGGGTCCAAACTGTAGTTGATAATGATTTTTGCATTTCCATCCTGACCTACAATAGGCAGACTGATGGCTGAGATGAGTTGCTGCTGCGAGGGATGGAGCATTCCAGTGGTTAACCCCGAGTTTATCTGCCCCTGGCCTTTGGCATTGCTTTCCAGCACATGGCGAATGACGTTACCGTCCACCGCCACTTTGAGAGCATTCTGCAGGTCTGACAGGTTGATGCTGATAGGCGACACCAGCCCCACGGTGGGCAGGACCACAGCCTGCACTGTGCCCTGCAGAGGAGCTGCAGCTCCTCCATTGAAAATCCCACCGTTCATGGCGGTCACAGATGGGGATGTTATCACCGTCGTCTTGTAGTCGTAGTCCAGTGGCTCAGTCTTGATCTGGTTGAGGGGCAGCTGTTCTTGCAGGGGCTTGCTGTGCTCCAGCTTCTCTCTAATCTGGGTGCGGAGGACTGAGGGTGGCGTCGGCAGCACTGGTGATGGACCCTGGGTCTGGGTTTTGGCGTTCCCCAAGCGTGGTCTGCCGTTAACTGAGATGACACTGATGCACTTCTTACTGCTGATGTGGGAGCTGTATGAGCCTGAGTGGGAGAACCGCTTCTTGCAGTTGGAGCACTCATAGGGTTTCTCTCCTGAATACAACCACAATGTGTGTAACGGAGAGAAAGAAAGAGATAGAAAGAGGCGGGGAGAAGAGATTTCCATTAGTGAATGAAGCTAAACGAGCAAGCTAGGCTATGAGCAGTACGGCAGGAAAAAGCTCTAATGCATTTCAATGATGCTTAAACGCTGTTGTAATGGCACCATTGGGAATTGCCCTTCTCTAATTGCTGTCCCATAATGCCAAAAGAAACACAATTATGGCACATTAAGGAAGAGCACACAATGGACTGAAACACGATAAAGGTTATCTAAATACAGGGAATTGGCTAAAACATAAATAAATCATAAATATTGGTTCAATGGACACTGAAACATCTGTGGCTAACAAAGAATCATGGCAAAGACGTATACACTAGGTCTGCTCACACTCGCCCATACACACACAAAGAATGCTGCCATGGTGACAGGGGTTGTCCACTTACCGCTGTGGATGCGTAGGTGCTCCTTCAGATGGTGCTTGTATTTAAATGCTTTGCCACATTCAGTGCACTTGAATTTACGATTGCCTCCCGACTGTGTGATGTGTCTCTGTCAGATGAAGGGAGAGGAGACATTTAGTGACATACACAATGAAAACACAACCTTTGAACTGCTACTAATTCATGTCACAATGTCATTAATCAATCGAGGGCAAAGGCTCATGTTTATTTATCATGTTTGAAAGTGAGCTGCTAAAGAAACAGGACTAAACCTTCATGTAGGTCTGCATTAAGTATTTAACACAGGACAACACAGGTACGTTACACTTACAACTTAAAACAATAAGAGAATATTCAAATCATTACAAGATACCGGAAGGAGAGATTTTTTAGTTTAACTAGTGAATGGGTTTTTATCAGTTTTTACCTGATCCCGTCCGCCCTTGTGGACCGTCATATGCCTCTCCAGTTGAGCGCGGCATGCGAAGCTGTAGCTGCACTCAGAGCAGCTGAAGCTCTCTTCGGTCTTCTCGTGCCGGTACTTGATGTGCTCCTTCAGGGAGCTGTAACGCTTGTAGCCACGTGCGCAGTACGGACAGGTGAGCAGCTGAGAGAACGAATCAGGAGTTCCTGGGTGAAAAAGAAACACAAGAGGAGGGTGTTGTAATGACATATGTGAGAGTGGAGGGGGAGGAGAAGAGGGGGTTAAAACACATGGTCAATAGGGAGGGCTCTTTGATGTTACACAAGGCCTGCCACAGTGACACTCCTCTGCTATTTCACCAATCACTAAGAGATCCTCCCCCACAGGTAAACAGCACCCAGGTAACCAAATGGATAAAAGCTGATTAGTGATCCGTAGTAACGCCTTCCTGACCTTATAAAATAGCTCCCTGGGTTGCCAATGTAGGACTGGATTTATTTTTTGCTTTTGTTCGTTTTGCTGACACAAAGCCCACCGATTACAGCTTCCACACGCCTGAAATCCCATCCTTTGATTGCCTATTGTGCATTAGAAGCATTTGAAAAACACCCACACATGTAAGGAAAAGTGAGCTCTTCAGAGAGCACCTGCCTAGATCCAAGCTGGTTAACAGAGGGTCTCAGTTGCCTGGCTCCCACACAGGTGAAGCATTACTTTGTTAACAGGTGATGTATTAACTTCCCCTGCGGGACAGGTGAGGGCCTTGGGATGGGAATGCACACATATTATCGCCCAGGCAGCTGTGAGTGAGAGCTCGCACAGACGTGACAAATTTACTCAGGTGTTGCCGTTTCTCTCTCTCCTCCTCCCTCTCTGCGGTAGCAGGTAAAAGCCAAAAGCCCCGGAGCAATAAAGGCCCCAGTGTACTGCACTTAACAAATAGCGGTGTGTGTGTAATGATGTCGGAGAGTGGCGTTAATGGGGTGAAGTTAACACCTGAGGTGAGACAGGGAGCAGGTAGAGCCGTCCCCAGGGGGCGAGTAATTACTGGGTATGTGCAGTAATAGTGTGAGAGCTCAGTGACTCTCGAGTGGAAAAAGTGGTGTGTGTTTCGTGTGTGTGAGATTTAGGGACACTACATCTTGCTTGTATGCACTACTAATACAGATATGAATGGCAATATGAATGATTAGTGTTTTGAGTATGGTTGTGGGCTGTGAACATTGTGTGGTGACGTCCTGTACCATTCTCGTCATGGACGCTGGCATCAGGTGTGCCCTGGCGTTGAGGCTCGTCCTCTGGGGCCTCTGGGTAGATGACAGCCGTATCTCCTTGCTGGAGCATCTCCTCCACTAGGGCGTCTGTGCTCATGTCATCCTCACCGTCTGACACACAATCCTCCTTCACTGTGAAGGCACAAACACACACTGATTAAACTCAAAAGGAATTATTGATTACCCCGTTATTTCAAGGCTTACATGTTTTTCTGTTAATGTAGGCTGTACATATGAAACCCTAACCGTTGTATATGAAATATGATAATCCAATAATGTCACGGTGAGTGTCATTATAGCTGAACCGGATCTTACAGTCCAAGCCCTTGATCATGACACGATCACCAGCCTGGAATGAGGCATGTAGCACCGTGAGAAAGAAAAACATCCTGAATGCTGTTGTTCACAATAGGATGAGAAAACTAATTAGCATCAAAGGCCACAGGCTACTGTACGAGCATCAAGCTCTTTGTACAGCTGAATGGCAAGCCACAATGTTAGGTAAGGTACTTGTTGAGACTGGGACTGATAATTAGATGATGAATCTTGTCCTGATGTATTGCAGCAGATAGATATCACGAAGTAACGGATGCATGCACACAGTCATGCTCACACACACACACACACACACACACACACACACTCATCGCTCTGCTCCCTTGAGGGGCTTGGCCTACAGACTGTGCTTAATATCCCAGCAAATGAGAGCCTGCATGTGGGAGCCGAGCGTGTTCTTCCTCCACATCACGAGCCCAGCTAGCTAGTCTAACGAGCACTAATTACAAAGCTGGGGCTTTTAGGAAGTGTAACCTGAGGATGGAGTTGAGGAGGCACGAAAGCTTCCTTCCCTCTTTCCGTCTGCTCTCCCAGAGCTTCCTGAAGTAGATACCGGAACCAAGTATAGTGTGTCTGCGATTAAACCCAGCCTTATTCCTCCATGGATATGTTAGTGTGCCTATGTGTATCATTACAGAGAATAATTACAAGGGTGAGCTATCAGCTAAAAGAAAGATTAGGCTACTGTGGATACTGTGGTAGTGTTTACTGGGCAGATGTTTTACAGATTGATTTAAGCCCCTGCTTAGTGGAGATTTGAGAATTGTGCTGAAGGATGGGACTGCAGCTGTGTTCTCCTCGAAGATGGGAACAGGTGTAGCACTTCATGACTCACCAACGCACAGAGAATACCAATACTCTTACATACAGCCCGCTGGCTTCCTCTGGTGAACCTTAACAAAGCCATGAAACAATATGAGCGCAGTCATTTGTTGCTATGGTTATTAAAGACCATGCCCTGTTATAAGAGATAATACAGAGAAAGTGGCTGTGAGTTAGTGAACATGTGTGTATGTAAAGCAGGAGCCAGCAGCAGGTGCAGGTGAGAGAGCAAGTAGCGGTAGAGGAGAGAGGGACACTGTGACATTTCTTTTTAAAAGCTAGTTCAGAAAATCAATACCACTCTTAAGCTGTGCATTAAATATGAAACTAAAGCTAACAGACGTTTAGGTTGGGTTAGCTTATCCTGGCTCTGTAAAGTAAAGAAAAAACTAGCTAACTTTTTCCTCCTGTTTCCAGTCTCACATGCTAGTTGTAGCCTTATATTTAACAACAGACATGAGCGTGGCAAATTTCTGAAGAAAGCAATGTGTATTTCCCAACAACCAATTCCTTTAAATGAAGCGTCTCTTATTGTTCACAGTTCTGTTGGCTGTTGACAAGACATTGTAAAACGTTGCATGTGGTAAAGTGCTGATCTGACTGTGTTTAGCTCCCATCCCCTGCTCCAAAGCTGCATCCAAACACTCAAACAAACCTCGAGGCTACTAAATGTTGAGCATGTGTGTGTGAAGTGCAATGGTATGACAAGTTGTTGTTTTCGCTCCTTGTGTGTGTGTGTGTGTGTGTGTCGCTCGGCTCTTTGTTAAGTACAGCACAAGGCCAGAAGGGTTCACAGGCTCTCTGAGGCAGCCCCGTGTTATCAGACTGCTCCCCTGACATGAAACATCACACAGGCCATTTATGTGCTGACGCAGGGATGTGAATGCACCACTGCACAAGTGGAAAATCAGTTCAAAAGCCCCAGAACGAAGGCCCTGTGAGGTTATAGCAGGACATTGTGTTGCAGTTCTGATCTAAAAAAGTAGTTTGCTCTTTATTTATTTTCCAGCGTAACCTAACTATAGTCCGTCTAAGAACAAAATCACCAGACCACCCACTCTCTCCTCTCCTCTTTCCCTCGCTCTTTTCTCATCCTTCTCTGCCCACATCTCTGCAACATGATACAATGATATCCCATGATGCATTTCCTGCTCTGGCCAACCTTTGCCCCCACTACTTCCTGTGGTCGTGCATCCAGACTCGTCCATAGATTCTATCATGGACGGGAGAGACATATCAGCGATAAGGATTTGCACAAACAGCTCAAATATTCCACAATCATTAGTAAAGATGTTACCCTGTTATCTCCCATCAACAGGAGGTAAGGCAGAGAAGAGATGTGAGGTATTTCCACATCTAGGATGGTTTGCTTATCCTTGGCTTTGTGCTATCTCCACTGGACAATCTTCCCAGCTCTCTGAAGATTCTTCCTTTCCTGTCCAGAAGGGTGGCTCACTTTTAACATCACATTGTGACATAAGGCACGCAGGAATGTAGGTGTTCCTGTGTGCTGTCCCTGCTGCACAAATGATCCAAATGGATTTGAGACCCATGCTAAGAAACATCATCATCACTGCATGTCAGGCCAACGGTGAGGAAATAGTAAGTGTCATTGTGCGTGAGAGCCTTAAAACTTCACTGCTGGTTGGAATAATGCAGTGCAGCACGAGTGCCCATCACACACACTCAACAAACAACCAGCTCATCTTCGGGTGGCCTTAGGCTATATTTCCATTCAGTTAAACTCAGTCTTTCGATCTAATTAAGTGCCATCAACTCATACAGCCATCAAATATAAAGGAGAAGCCGTCGTAGGTCAACACTCTCTCTACCTTTTCCTCCCTTAGTCAGCCTGTTCTTGGAGGAGAGCAGGCTGTAGTTTACTGCACCAACACCGGGCTGTTCCACTACTACATAATCATTTAGGAGTGAATGAGTAATGACAGCGAGCAGGGGGCCCATGATAGCATATAATCAAGAGGAATGATTCAGAACAAGAGAAACAGTGAGAGAGAACGGGAGCGTAAAAAGGAAAAGGAGGGGAGAAAGGAAAGAAAAGAAGAGATGGCAAAGTACTGAAAAACCACCGTCAGTTTTGGAGCGCAGCAGTCTCAGGGGAAGGGGTGTCAAGCTTTTAATTTGAAGCAAACTGGGCTACGCTGAGGAGAAGATTAGTGGGTGGTGGTCACTTTTCAAGGCTGCACCAGAGACGTCTCTATTCTCAGGAGTGAAACCAACGGATGAGGGGATGAGAGACGAGGAAAGTGTGTTTGTTTAAAGGACTGTGGGTTTCTCCGTGTTTCATCAGTCCGATCTAGAGTGACAGCAAAGTATGTATGATGTATGAGATGAAAAGTAGAGACAGTGAGAAAGCAAGAAAGGGAGGGGTGTGTGTGTGAGTGTGTGTGTGTGTGTGTGTGTGTGTGCATGAGTGAAGGCAAAGGAAAATATGCTTGATCAGGCATAACTGTGGAGCGCACTCAGCTCGCTGAGCTGTTTCAGTGTAATTCATGCTTTTGAAGTGTTTAATGTTCACGAGGCCTGGCCAAAACCAATGACATTTTTCTTCCTCCAACTTTCCCTTTATGCAAGTAGGTACAGTTGGAGAGCAGTGATGAAAATGACAGCATAGTCTGGGGAATAGGTGGCTACACTGTGCACAGGTGTGTGGATTAAGTGGGTATACGTATGTGTGTATGTGTGCATGTGCAACTGAAACCTTGCAAGTGAAACTGACTGAGCTGAAACTGAGGTCAACTCATTGGAGAGGAATTTCTAAAAATCCCTCCCTAAACTGACAGTGATAGGTCGCTGAACATTTTCTCATGTGCTAAGTTGACCTCTTGCTAAATCAAAGACCCCCTCAGTCTCACACATCTCTCACCCATGAAAGATTCAGCCAAAAGCTGCAAGGACCAACACCTTAAAATAAATATTCTTGTGGCTGAATATCTAATTACATTTCATATGGACTTGTCACAGTGTTGCACATACTGTACTTGGCACAGGCCCGAAACTAACAGCGTCACAAATGAACACACATACAGATTTAGATGCACACGCAGCATGAGGTCAGGAGAGCAACGCAGAGGCCTTGGGCCCAGGTTGAAACACCAACATCCTTCAGCACCTGCGATTGTTGTTTTGAAGAGAGGAGGGGGTTGTGATGTCAGCCCTTCCTGTGACAGTGGGCTGCCTCTAATGTCACTTCCACACAGTATGAGGTAAAAAGAAGTTCACGGCGGCCCCTCCAATGCCCACCAGTGCCATAAAGTTCTCCACTGGCTCTTTGGTTGCGAGGCTATTTTCTGTGCTTGAAGGTCTCTCCAACTGACGGCATTGTCTTTGTTTAATATCATGCTTCCTGCCTTAGTTGGAAACCCACCATGTGTAGTACCTGTTTCCCTACACTCTACGTTTCACAATGAGACAAAGCCTGGTACTTAACTGTGCACAGATGTCAGCGACACCTTTCCTAACTTAGCCTGCATCACGTCAACTGTGGTCAAACAACCGATGTTGTAACAAAACATGAAGAGGCCGAATGAAACATTTACATTTATGTGCTGGAGGCATTTGTAAGTAACACTCTTTTCCAGAGGAGATAGGAGTAAGTATCACGTTCAAAGAGACTTTGCAAGCCTAACGATGGCAGAATTGACAGTAAGAAACTTGCTATAAATATATACATCTTAAGAAGACTTTGTTCTGATGCTTGAAATGAAGTGGAAAATCAGCCAGTGTAATTCGGATGATACTAGAGGCATGAAAGACCTTAGTTGTCTCAATAAACTGGCACTTGTCTACAGACAATTCTGGCAAATAGTGAATCAAGTGCTGTTATCCCCCACTAGGAAAATATGATTTTAAAGCAGAAAATTTGATTAAATGAGCCCTTGTGCTGAACTTTTCCGCAATGCAGAAAAGTGTAACTCAAGTCACAGAACGTTGCGGAAATGGTGGGTAGGAAGATGAGGTGTGTATTTGCATGATTCAGAATGGATATGTGATGATAATAATGCGCCCTATGAGTGTGCGTCTGGTCTCACATCCGTCCCAGCAGCGCTCCCTGGGGTGTTCGTCGTCTGGCAGGGTGCTGTCGCAGTCGGCCCCGTCCGCCAGGCTGCCGTCCTCCTCTGCAATGTGCAGCTTGTCCTCGTCATCGGAGTCTGAGCCGGCCTCCACCACATTACTGTAGTTAGTCACTGCACAAGGAGACACGGGGGTCAGAGGTTAGAATGGCTGGTCAGATGATGTCAATTTTCTTTAATTAGTCTTTAAAGGAGTGTGAACAGGTTACACACATATAGTATTTTTATCTCTGACAAAAATAACGTGAGGTTGACTGGCTTTTTTGATTATGAGCACTGAATGTGACAGGCCATGAGTTGGAGAGGATTAATATATGTACTATGTTTTTTAAATGTCAAAACTATTAAAAGGAATGGTTGAAGGAGAGGGTAGGACCATGGCCTAACTTCAATAGATGAACTGGAACTTAAAATGATCCCCTGAGGAAAGTGGGTTGTTAAAGCAGGAGAGAATAAAACACTAGGGCACTAACAACAGAGTAAATAGAGGGCTGGTAAATATATTGATGATTGTGAGGCCTCAATGTAGTAAATGTATGCAAATGGAAATTTGAGCAAGATATGAATCCACAGTGAAAACAAACTCCGGAACAACAGGCTCCACGTCGCAAAGAAACAGAGAAAATTCACACTTGCAGACACACGTACAGTACCAGCGTGTGAGATCATTAGATTTCAGGCTGAAGTAGTGTGTGCTGTGTGGGAGTCGGTGTGACCTGGTCGCTTGTGTTATGGGCTGAAGGAGCCAGGAGACACAGAGACAGCCAGCCTACAGAGTCGGTTATTACGGGGAGTAAATTTTCCGGACCGACTGTCTGCTTCAGATGTGTGTGAGTGTGTGTTGCTCTGTCTTCGTGTAATTTCCACACAGTTCCTCCATCTCTCAATTCCACCTGTGTTACTTCCACCCACTCTGCTTCCACCCCCCTCCTCCATCCCTCTGTTCCACTGAGAGAGCTACAGATCCTCTCGGAGGCCAAATCAATTCTCCAGTGAGAGCAGCCCAGTCAGCAGAGGGCCCGGCTGCAGCACTGAAACTAGCTCTCCAGCTACTTTATCTCCCATCATACACACTGTACTCAGCGCTTGCACACACACCAACTGCATTCACTCTTTGAATTTGCACTGCCAGTACAAAGCACCTGAACATTTTTTCTCTCTATCTTCACTCACCCCAACCCCACTCGCCCACCTCTTTCTGAAGTGGCTGTTTATGTTTTTTTTGTCGGCAGGAGGCATATCTGGGAGAATCATGATCCTCCGTTTCAATCAATGAGAATTGTTTTGGTGAGGTCTCTCCCTTTCTCTCTGCATTGTGCAGGTCATTACAACCGGTTGGTATTCACACAAACTCGGTAGACGTGCAGGGTTCAGGCTGAGGGGGAGGTGGGAGGAAGGAGGTGTGGGGGCGGCGGGATGAAAGGTGGCGGAGGAGGAGGGAGAAGCACTGTTATTTGGCGAGTCGTTCGAAGGGTCAACACCACTGTGCCGCAGCTGTGAAATCCTATTGGGGTTCATCAGGAGAGCTTTTTCATTCTCAACCTCTTTCCTCTCTTCACACTATTCCTCACTCTACAATATTATCTGTATTTCTACTATGCTGTGACCACCTACATACTGTAGTTTTCAAGAGATACATTCAGCTCAGTCAGGGGTGATGCTGCTATCCAGGCTACGTGCTATAATCTATTTAAGTTCTTAACAGGCAAGCTAATAGAACAATTGAAGGGAGACCTGGGATCCACAAAGCTGGGATCCCATTCAAATAAACTGACAATTAACTGGATTTATATAGCATTTGAGACTGTATAAACTAGTCTGCCCTTATTCCTCTCTCCCCTTTCCCTTGTCTGCCTAACACCACCTCTTTCTCCCTATCCCAACCTCTCTTTTATGTCAGAGCGACTCTGCCAGGTGATGTATTGTCTGTTCTGCAGCCCAAACAGGGTGCAACACTTCATTCTGAAACAGTAGGTGCTTTAGGATGAGTCTGAAAGGCTGTTTAGGGCCACAGCCACTCAGGTGTGGAGCTGAGGTCAGTGATTACAAAGGCAACGCTCTCCGTCGGCAGTATCAAGAGAAAATGATCATATTTAAAGCTGTAGAGAGAAAATCAATGTGCTGGTGTGTGCAGATGGGAGGTAGCAACGGCCAGCAGGACAATAAAAGTGGGAGCTGGGAAGTACAGCAAGTGGTGAGTAAAAAGTAAAGGATTGGTGGTGTTGGTGGTATGGAGGGGGGGGGGGGGTGAACAGAGACAGCCTTCCTGTGCCAAATGGTTTGTGGTGTTGAAACTAAAATGTGAGTTCCAACAGGAGATGTAACACCTAGCATCAACAAAGGCTGCAGTCCCTTCTGGCTGACCGGCTGAGCGTTTGGACAGCTGGCCTCATTTGCGCTAGCATGCTAGCACACAACAGGAGGACACAACTCCTACGCAGCTGAGAGAGAAAGCTTTGGTAGGTGGAGGAGGTGAATGGGTTACTTCTGAAAGTTTGTTCTCCTCTATAGGTTACAGTGTGTTGAACACCTGAGAAAATAATAGCCTGTAGCCATGGCTTTGGCTTTTAGTTAGTCCTGAACCCCTGGCCATAGATCACACTTTTACAATACATGTCAACACAGTAACCTTCTATGGATGTGGGTAATAGTACACAATCAATTATAGCTCAATAGCCTCAACATAACATGATTACATATAGAAAAGCAGATAAGACGTAATGCATCCAGGTCCCAATTCCAATTCTTACTAATAGCAGACAAGCCGATGTGAAATGAAAGCCTCTCAGTAAGTTGTTTAGCCTTCACCTACATGTCTTGCAACATGCTACATATATGTTCTCTAGCTGGCAATGGCTGGAATTCCCCAGTAATACCATAGTGAATGACCGAAGCTGCTTGAATTTCTCGTCACCCTTTTTCCCCCTTGCAAAGTTCCCAGTCTATTGAAAGACAGTGCCAGACAGTCCATGTCAGCCACACTTAAGTGTGCCTGCTGGAGAGAAGGCTGTGTTGTTATGACACCTGCCAGGCTCTATCAATTACTGGCAAAGGAATGGGTGACTGGGTGGGTTACTCCCAAAACAGGCCCAGCGTTACCCCATTGGAGGAGATCACCTTGGCCGACATATCATCACTGATCTGTCAGCACAGAACATGAAGCGTCACAGGTTCATTTAGTAGATCCTGTCCTGTAGTTGTGTAAACTTGCTGGCACATCTTTTGGATTCGTGATATTCGATCCTGGCCTGATTGATGAAAAAGACTCATTTCAAGAACTTAAAATCACCATAAAGTAGTATTTTATCAACAGCAGATGGCTTGGTTTGTGCTTTCATACACTGAGGCGTGCCAGATTGGAATGGCAGAATCTCAACCTTTGTGGGAGTGAGCTATCTCTGTGCTTTGAGGCCCTCAAGGTGTGAGTGACTGGCTTAATAGCTGAGCTTTAAATGAGGACACAGAAACATATATAGCCTGTGAACAAACACATTACCGTCTGAAGTAAGCTTTTATCTAGATTCATTACCTATACGGACATCTGTAAGGAACATAACCTATACGTCTTATGTGCAGGCCAACAGCCCCATACCAGAACGTGTAGGAGGTATGTCTGGAATGTCCAACCAAAACACTTTTCCCTGAGTTTGGCTCTTAAAGAGACAGATCAAAGGGTGTGGTCTCTCAGTGCTACTAATTTCATTGATCTGACTGACACATATTATGGGGCCTGTTGTTGTTCTGCTTGTGATTAGAGAGATTGAATCATCATGAACGGCAGGAACTATGTGTCTACCCTTCTACCTCTCTTATGTCTCTATATTTAGTACAGGCTCCCTTATTGAGGTACGCCACTTATCTCATTCAGAGCTCAGGGTCAGGCAGGCAGCAGTGGAACTACCACAGGCATCCTCAAAGACTACAGACCCTGCAGTCAGAGTCTGCCCTTGCGGCTCTGCAATGCCATTTTCTCAGGGAAGCTAACCACTACAAAAAAAACCTAGCTTGAACCGAAGTAAAACAAAGCCGTGCCATTCAAAACCTCAAGTATGCCGTCTCAAGGTGAGGCGCCTCATTCAGCACTGAGGTAAACGCTGCTGGTTTTGTTAAAACAACAGCCTTCCTCCCACAGAGTCAGGAAGGTCAACTCAAGTGCCAATAACAAAACAAAAGAATTGGGAATTTTTTATGGTGATCTTGCTCGCAGGCTGCCTCAAACTTGCAAGGCCATTTAGGTCAGGCAATGGCTGTTTGGTGCCAGCAGTTAAGAGATATAACTGTGGAAACATAGCATATCCCTTCACACAGCCAGTTAGCTGTAGAGGGCACTAGGGGTCCCAAGAGACTGTTTTCTAGCAAGTTTAGCCTTGCCCAACAGATAATGCCAAGTCTCTCCACCACAAGTGTATGCCAACCATACCAGAGGAGGCCAGTCACATCTACGACCAGTCATATCCTGGACAGTTTCTCCATAGATACACAGCATAACATTTCAGCTCCAAAACATCCCAAAACAAAATGAAATTACTCTTAGTCATTCTTCTAGATTAGGCTGGGATCAGAAAAAAGCAGAACATATAGTATGGACTTGGAAAAAAAATTAAAATAAAAATAGCATCAAGTAGTCCCGCGAATTAGTCACTTTTGATACAGTTCTATATTTACTTGTGAGAGATGTCAAATGTTGCTTTGATAGATTCAAGTAGAACATTTAACTAGGCAAATAACAATACACAGACAACACAGACAACTGGTTAAGATTGTTCAATCAAAGTCAAAGCACTTCAACAACATGTGGAGCAGAGCTCTACATAGGAATCATTTCAGAGGTGAGCTAGAAGACAATGGGCTCTTGACTTCCTAATGATGCTGATCAAGGTTTTAGCACGTGAGCTAATGGGCCTCTGAGGGTCACTCATCTCACATCTGATGAGCACTTTCCATGATAACACTAATGCTAATGTGGAGACTATTGTTCTCTTAATCTGCATGATGACACTTCGGCATTTAAAGGAAGTCAGTAGGTGTTAATGAGTGTTTGGAAAAGCAAAAAATACTTAACTGTGCTTCAGAGATTGTTTAATGCTTTTCAAAAAAGAAAATTACCAAACCTTCCCTATTATGTGCTTTGCTTATTAGGCCACATGCTTTTATTACTCAGTGTTTGTCCTTAATAGTGCTGCCACACCTAAATGACACCAAGAAAAAAGACTGTATTTCTACTGAGGGAAAGTCACAGGCTTCTCTCCAGGGCTAATGAGCGCAGTGATGAGCCACACACATTCTATTATACTGGGCGTCCTCCGAGAGGAGCTGCTTCTGGCTCCTCTCAGCTCTTCTAAATAAGGCCAGGTGGGCTGGTAGGGACCGGAGGGTTTGATTTCATCACACACACGCTCACCCACACACAATCCACAGCAATGCCCTGGCCACCAAGTTTACACTTGTCTCCCAACCTATGTTTATTGGAGGTGAGACAGCCCCATCCACAGTAATAACAGTGGTACACCTAAGTGAGAGTGAAGAGTGTGTGTGTGTGTGTGTGTGTGTTCTGTATGTTAAGCCGTTAAAAGGCCTGCTTGGCATATAGAGGGCTTTCGATCCTTATGGGTGTTCACATGACTTCAACTGCATATCCTTCACAGAACGCCATGGTGAACTATTACACAATCACCACATGCACCTGACACAGAATAAAGTCTTCAAAACTGATGCCACCCTGCAAAACTCCCACAAGTTCCTAAACCCTAAGCTACCCACTTGCAGTATCTCTGGACCCTCCGTCCATCACTGAAGAGGCCTGCTCCAGTTCTCCAACACTCAGCAGGTCTGTGGTGACAGAATGCCCACTCAACACAACAGGCAGGTGACTGAGAAAGCAGTGATGTAGATGGTGGGTAAGAGGTGGGTGAGCAGGGTTGAGGAAAAAAAAAGATGTGAGGAGAGGAAACATCTGCTATAGATTCTGGTAAGCCCAGAAAACCTGCAGTCACGCTTCCGACAACCACCTTCCTTCTGCTCAATCTTTAACCTCTCTGCTCCTTTTTTAAATTAATTTTACGGTTGATCTGTCACTGTTTTTCCCCTATTGTTTCAGTTACTGCTATCTGTTACCGGATCTATACACAAAGTAATAACAAAAATGTAGCTTGATTGCACTGGAAATCACCTTGAACACAGAAACGACACCAAAACAGCAACACAAATATTTAGCCAACATAGGAAACCATCAGCACACACCTGGGTAAACAGTTGTTTCCCTTCTGTAAGAGACTGTTTCACGTTAAGCACAGAACCTCTGTAATACCAGGCATGCAACCAAACACAAACCTGGCTAATGTTGCGTTAGCCTCCGTCAAACCTGATTGGAGTGTCGCAGGCAAAATGAAATGTCCCTGTCACCTCTGCTATCAGACTCCATTCAGGCTGCAGGTACAGACTGATAGGTTTTGAAAGCTGTGCAGCAGTATAATGGTCTTCTTCCCATTTGATTTTGCCAGTTTGTGTCTAGGGCTGACATTTTGAGTGGAGGCTCTGTGAGGATATTATTAGAGCAACTGCCTAAAGGGATTCAGCTCGTTTAAATGTAGTCCGTTACATCAGTAGCATGAAACTTCATTACATAGCTTGTATCCTTTTTCCCAACCACTTCAACACTAATAACATCAACATGAATGGGTCAGCAGATACTGTTAGAGCCCACACGTTTGAAAATGATCCACTCATGCATTAAGGCTGGACAATGGGCAAATGAATCCAGAGGTGTGATAATTATTTGTCATCAACAAGTGGCAGGCCAAACTGTTGAGCCTGTTGTTCAGAATCCAATCTCTGTCATAGATACACATGGGTCAGATAGCTGAGCACTTCAAAGCTATGGCTAACACGCTACAAATGCTACCAATCTTTCCTTATGCCTATTAGCACTGCACATTTGTTTTTTTACTATACAGGGTCATGATTTAATTTAAAATTAAATTTAGGGATCTTAAATGCACATGTGTACTAATGTGTACATTCTTTATGAACAAACATTAGTTCAACAAAAATCTAATCCATCAAGTTTAGTTATTTTGACATATTTTCAAAAATAATATATGATTGCATGGCATGATTTTGGTTCCACACTATGTGGCAGTTGAGCTGGGGCAGGTTGAGGTGTGTGTTTAAATATATACAATGAGCAACAACAGTGTTATCCAACCTGCTTGTGTAGTGCAGGTCTATATTAGGTTAGTGTAGCACAGGGCTGTTGCATTTTAGGAGCAGGTGACTGGACATTCCTGCCTGTATTAGGCTTGACAGTTTACTGTGGGGGAGTACAGAGCAGGGAGAATTACACTAGCCTACGAAGAGGGAGGGAGGTACACTGCCAAACAATTCTCCAACTGGAAAATCTCATTAAATCTTGCTTACCTGTAAACATACCTTACTAGCATCAGTAAATTCAACGCAACACCTCAGTTCATTAAAAAGACAGAACATCACTGTCATTGGCACTGTCACATATTTACATCTCGTCAATTCTTCACTCTAGTCGAGACTGTGTTTATTATGTAGATTAATACAAAGATTGCCAGTCAGCAGCTAGAGATGTGCGCACACAAACACAAAAGAGGGCAGAAAAGGTAAATGGAGGGAAATGATGGCATGGTGGGAGGAGAGGAACTTCTAATGGCTTAAAAAGACAAAGCTGGCCTGTCACATACGATGCTCATCTGAACTGATGGCAGCCCTAGGGAGGCCGTGTCACAAACTGTCAGAGAGACTGAGAGAATGAAAGACGCAGAGAACACAGAGGAGAGACGGAGGCTGGGAAAAGAAGACATAAAAGGTTGAAACGAGGGTGGCTGTTGAACGAGAAAAATCAAGTGAATAATAAAATGAAGGTAAGAGACAACAAGGAAGTGGCAGGATGAAAAGAGAATTACAAACTAAAAGAGTGAAGGCAATGGACAACATTTGGTGTGTGTGCATTCTCTTGTTGCCTGCGCCTCAGTAAAGGTCAGTCGTTGACGCTGTGGCTCTGCCTGACAGATGTCTCAATGAGGGGACAGGCCATAGGGCAACAAGCAGTGCACACACACACACACACACACACACACACATTTGTACACACTTGTACACACATTCACAGACAGGTGGAAGTGCAGAAATAACCCAGAAGGGCCTTTTTGTTTATTGGCTACATCTAATTTTACAACCGTTGCAAGTTTCCCATTTATAGCAATCAGCAGGTCGGCACACCTCACTGAAGCCATGGCCAAGATCCATGTTGACAACCTACTGTGGCTTCACTAATTCTGACACTAACGCGCAAAAGTGCAGCAAGAGCTCTTCCTTTTTGTAGAAAATCCTCCTTTTTGTGGCATTTTGACAACAGCTGACCACTCGCTCATTTCTCCAGAATGTCAGCTCTGTCACAAGACACCCAAGGCCAAACGTCCAGGACAACCCCTGACACACACGCAGCGCATAATCAAACACACCGCCTGGGGCTATTGCTCAGTTGTCACAGTGGTTTCTTGTTATTCGTGTGAAGCAGGGAGAGAAAGGGGTTAACGCCCTAAACTTACATCCACAAAAGCTCTGGTGTCACCTCTGGGGGGGGGGGGGGGGGGGGGGGGGGGGGGGGGGG
>JAVQJL010100719.1:0-15517 GCA_036024295.1 Nannoperca obscura | reverse complement strand
TACATTCACATTATCCCATCATCTCTCCCTCTCTCTACAGTTTTCTCTATCTCCCCCCACACTTTCCTCCGCTCCCCCACCTCCCCTAAGCCGCTCTGCTATTTGCTCCTGTGAGGCTTAAGATGGAGGGATTTTACCATCTTCTCACCCCATGTCAGTTCATTTCCAGTGCAGACTGCTATATGCAGAGCCTGCATCTATCAGCTAGGAGATGTAAGCTGCTATGAAGGGTCAACTTGTGATATTATTCTGCTGTTAATGGCCCACTATATTATAGGGCCTCTAATATCCCAGGAAATGACTGCTCAGACAGCTGCATAGTTTGTGTGTGTGTCACGTCAAGAGGCCATGAGACCACCTTGCAGTGAGCCACGTGACAGCGATTAATATCGCTCTTTCAAATCACAAGCCAGCTTCAAAATCACATTTTTTTGTGTGTGGACACACACACACACACACACACACACACACACACACACACACACACACACACACACACGGATGCACAGCAGCAAATCCACAAACACACACTTTTTGCCAACTATTTGCACTTCAGCCAGCGTCTGTACAGTTATGACCTTTAGTTTATAGTTCCACTTTGGTCCTTTACTTTCTCTAAAGAACTACAAATATAATGATAAAAAAGAAGACATTTAATAGCATTTAGTTGAAGTGTGCCCGTGTGCTGGGGGAAAATGTGACCATGCATTAATTCACTTTGCATTCATCAAAATTACATTAGTTTCATGCTTACCCAGTGTGAAGTGAAAAGATGTACACCGAGAGGCTTGTAAGTATTACTTTGCTGTAATTCCAAAGTGGCCACAGGTGCAGCCCTCATGCATTTATTAAAAGTACATTTGAATTTTAAAACTGTTGCATTGTATCGTGATGTCTCACCCTCCTGCTGCAATGAACAATAAAACACTCACATGCAGGATTTTAAAGGGGGCACTGTGTACCCCATCCAAGACTCTCACAGAGGCGAGTTTAAGAGCAACCTTTACATGCAGTATACTATTATATAATATATATATATATACACATATATATAACATACTTATTGTATGTTCTTTAGGTGACTATATTAGTTTATTTTTATACTGGTTACATTTAGTTGTGTATGCACTGAGGGATTTAGAGTAATGCTATTTGTCCTGTACATGTTGCAGAATTGACAATAAAAAAACTTGAACTTGAAGTTGAACTATAGATCAAACCTAGAAGTTTTCTTCTTCTTGGAAGTGATGAGGCCAATAGCACAAGGTTTTTGTTGGCATTTGAAACATTTTAACATCAATAATTTAGTGTCACATAGCAATAAAAACAATTACCAAAAATAAAAACAATCTACGCAATAAAATGTACCAGCAATTATATGAAAATACTCATGACATGAGATGGAGGGTACCAATCGTCTCTACTATTGTCTCAATTGATTACAGCATTATGTCAAGGTACTGTATCCATTAATCTAGTGTCCATGTATTAATGATTAAGATTTCAAGATGAAGTCGTATTTAGATCTGTGCATGAACGCAGTAATTTAGAAGAGAGAACTTCTATTTTATGGTTTCTGGATGACATTTTTCAACCAAGCTATAACAGATGTCACAAGAACTATTTGACTGGGTCTGATGCACTGTCTTTGCCTGAAGTGGCTCTGCATTGTGCTCCATCCAGTTCTCATTTCAGAACCTCTGTTTTTCATTTTGTTAATAAACGCAGTGGGAAGGCCACTGGTGGAAAACAAACTCATTCTGATTTTTTTTGTTAAAGTCCTGCATTAAAAGTAATTGCATGGAAGTAAAATTAAGAAAGAAATGTAGTTACATATTAAAGGCTAATGTGCTTGTTTTGAAGATTGGCGAATGGAGTATTACATTATTGATGCATTAATGTGTAAGCAGCATTTTAATGTTGTAGCCAGTCAAAGTGGAGCTAACTTCGAACTACTGTGCACACTATTGGGTAGTTTAACTTGTATTAATATGTCATATTTATGGAGCCTATTATATGTTTTGTTTAAACTATTGTAACTGCAGCCATCAGATAAATATGGTGTTATTTTTCAGTGAAATTTAGTGGATTAGAAGTAAGCAAGCTGTACAAAGTTGAAAAACTTAGGCTAAGAACTTATTTCCCACCTGTGCAAAGACACATTACCTGAAAGGTTAAGGCTATGGTAAAGAGAACCTAAACTTAAAGGTCCACTTACTAGATTTTGGAGCTTTTGCAATCATTCATTGAATGGAGCGGCTCACAATTCATCACATTTTTTCAAGTCTCTTTTAAAACAATACTAACATGCCCATATGTACACTAAAACAGGTTTTATTGCTGTTATCATGATTCCAATACAGGAAATAATCTGCAGCTAAAAGGACTAACTAATATCGTGTAGTAGCTTCACCAACCTTTTGGAATGTATTTTGGCAAGAACGAGGAATCTGGATTTTCTTCCACTGGCCACACATTAGCAAATGTTCTTTTAATGGACAGACAAATGATTAAAGAAGAACATATTCTTTATTGTGGTCACATGATATAAATTGACCATATAGAGGGGTTGCAAACGATGGTATAAACACTTGTTTGCCTGTCTGTGACTTGAAGACTCCTGTTAGGTCTTCCAAATGTCCAGACACATAAAGCTTTTGTTAAAAATTCACCTGCTCTTTATAGGGAATGGATGTATATGGCTCCTTCCTGCTATACAAATAGCCTGGATTATAGCTGACTTCATAACAAACTAATAAAAATTGAAATTATTATTATAAAGTATGGTTAATGTTAAATTAAACTGAATTGTAATGCATTTATGACCAGCTATGCGTTTCTTTCTGTACAGCAGAGAACTGAGACCACCGTGCCACCATAATAAAGCAACCTTTTTAGAAAATTACACCAATTCGAGTTTTTCTTTGCCCTTGATAACCCTCATCCTGTTGCACTACCTGGCTTGATTTACGGTCGTCAAGGTAACCACTCCATTATAAGCCTAATAGCTCACAAAGAACAATGCATGTCATAATTTTGACACATTTCTGTATGGCTCACTAGAAAATCCTTGTCATGATAATTGCAATCACATGTGTGTACCGCAGCATGAGCATGTACCTGTGCACCCAGTATATATTATTTAAATGGTCTTTTTCTGACAGCACAGACAAAGAGGGCAGTATAAGTACCATACTGAAATCTGTTCTATGCAGCTTTTTCTCAGACTCCTACTGTTTGCTGTTTTTCTTTTGAAGGCGATTTAATTTTTTTTCCTCTTAACAATTTCTTATTCAGACAGCAGGAGGCTGACACAGAGGCACAAGAGAAATGTTCTGAGCGGCCAGGACTCTATGAGCTACAATGATACACCAGTGAAATTCAAAAGGAGCAGCTCCCTTGTAGTGGGATCATATTCCTACTTTGTAGAAGTGATGAGAGCAGCACAGAGACATGGTAATAAACCAGGAGGCTGTAGTCTTAGCTATGCTGATGCCTTTTGCATAATGAACAGTATAATTATTTTCTGTTCCTGTACTGTATTATGTCGAGTGTTAACCCTCACAGATCAGCGCAGGTGGACAGGAGGCAGTAAAGAGCAGAGAGGCTTTTGCAGGGTTTAGTGTGCTGTGGCCTCAGCTGTAATGAAGCAGGTGGATGCAGTGGAGTTAGAGGAGGGAGCTGTAATCTAGGAGGCTGTCTGCTTTATTACCACAATGTCTTGTCATGAGGGCACCACACACACACACACACACACACACACACACAAGAAAAAGAGCAGAAAGATAGAAAGGGAAAGAAAGAGAGGGAACAAATCTGAATGTGTGAAGTAGAGAACCAGAGGGGGAGGGAGGGAGGAAGGGGAAGCAATCAGCCGCCTGGTCCTAATCATGTTCCTCTCTCTTTCCCTTTCACTGAAGCCCTTCTCCCAGCTCCGCATTTGGACGCATTAAGTTGCCAAAATTATTTCATAAGCATCTCGGCCTTCACCACCAGCGAAGGAGGAATGCAAGGGAATGATGTACAAGGCACTGATTAGACCTAATTATGAATCCTGATTAAGGCTTTTAATTAGTCGAGCCAGCACTTCAGCTGGAGAGGGCGGCAGAGATGGAGAAGAAAGTAGGAGAGAGAGGGAGGAGGGGAGGAGGAGACGACGGGGGATTTTAAAGGAAAGTGGAAGAGGAAGAGCCTGCGGAGAGGAGCGAGGTGAGGCGAGGGAATTTAAAAGGGCATAGGAAAGAGATTGGAATATTGGAATATTATTAATATTGGCAATACTGAATTGTATTTCAAATCATATTGAAAAGCAGCAAATAAGTAACACATGGGGGAGAGAAAGATAAAACAAGAGCTTCACTAGGCTTGATCTGATCTAGCACAAAATATTTCAGTGTAGGCCAAAACTAATTGAGCAGATCACAGTATTTTTGTTAGCTAATCGCTGACACTGACTTATGAAAGACAATGATAGAAATCTTTCTCAATAATACTGAGTGAGTAATTACTCGATAGGGATGTGCAAGAGGTGGCCCAGTTCAATGTCAACCCAAATTAATGCCAAAAATGATGTCATGGTACTGCCATTTTTATCAAACAGCTTTGGAAACTACTGGGAATAGTTTAGAACAGTGGTGATGAAACAGTTTAGGTGTAACAAAGCTGCCACTGAAACAAATTAATTAACAAGTTAATTAAAGCCAGAGGACGGCTGGGAGCAAATTATCCTGGCCGGTTGCATCTCCAACCTTTTCTTTTATAACACAGAAGTTAGGAACATGCCATGAAGTCCACATTGGACCACATGTAGTCAAATCAGCAACCCTGGGGTCCTGCAGGGACAGATCTGTCTCCAACCTACCCCCTCAACTTCCACACACTCCTGCAATTTTCCAGAAGTTGTCTGATGATGCTATAGTTGCATGCATCATCAAGGGTGAGGAGGCTGAATACAGGGCTGCAGTGGGTAACTTTGTCAAAGATAAAGGAGCTGGCTGTAGATCTGAGGAGAGCCAAGGCACTGCTTCCATCCAGGGGTCTGTGTGGACATTGTGGAAGACTATAAGAACCTGGGAGTGCACACTGACAATAGACTGAACTGGGACAAGAAGCCCTGTAAGTCTGTGGTGCTGCAGTGCTATCATGTTGGCTGTTCTTTTAAGCTATATCTTATAAAATATATATATATATATATACTATATAATAATATAATACTATAATGATGATCTTTCTAATATTAACCTTTGTATTTTTAGATTTTAGACTTCCTTGTGTAAGTGGTAGTTATTTCATATAAAAGCTTATTTATGCTGCTAGGGCTGTGTTAATTAATGAGTAGCTTCAATAGTTAAACCACCACATGCTACTGGAAACAGCTAAACTACTAGCAACTCTGCTAATCCCCTGAACAGGGAATAGAAATATATTTTCATAAAAGACAATCTTATCTCAGTCTTTTTTTGTAATAGATTTACCACAAGTACTCATACTTGTTAATCAGTATCAGTACTTTTCCACCTGACCCTCCCTAGTCCATCAGATCTAGCAGTCCCATAGGATTCTTTCTTTAGAGTACAGGGACATACAGTATGTTAAGTAGGAGACACACATCTGTACAATTCACCAGTGAAATTTCCCTTTGACTTTTCCTCCAGTGCTTGCATCCATCCTTGTGATCTTCCTCCTAGGAGAGCCCTGATTTGCCTTTGCGCTGTTGATCTTCACGTTTTGACAGATCCTCGTTACAAACATAACCTCTCAGTTGATACGTTCTTCGCCTCTCATCTCCCCCCTTTTCCTCATTTTCTCATGCTTTTCCTTTGTTCTGCCTTCCATCTGGCTTTTTTTCTCAAAGTACTTCATACGCTCTCCCTGTCTCTCCCCCTCTTCGCTCTACTGTAGACCATTTGGCACAAACCTCATCTTCCCTCCTCTCATCCCTCGCTCTCACCTCAATTTTCAGCTGTTGCATAATTAATTAGCAGCACTGTTCACTATCAATGCAATTACTCCAGAGAATGGAGAAAGAGAGAAAGGGAGAGAGCAGTGGGATGAGGGTGGGGGGAATGGAGAGATGGAGTAAATATGGACTGAAATCAGAGTGGTCATTTTGACAATGCAAAATCCATTTGGAGACTCAGGGATCAAGATGGAGAACACAGGTTTGGTTCAAAACGGAAGGTGACACATCCTTATATTAAAATTAGACTCGCACAAGCAAGATTACAGATTAGTAAAATGTCACATTCACTGGTGTTTGCTTTTGGTGAGGCGGGGGCAGATGCTTAGAACACTGCAGATTTGTGACTAAACAGCTGCGTATGAAATAAAAGTTGAAATATCTACTCTTTGTGGCAGATTTATACATCTGCGTGTTGGGAAAGTGTTTGCAAGTGTGCAAGTCTAACGCCCATTCTCAAAATTTTTTATGAATTTATGTCAACACTCCCCTGTTTCATTTTATTTGGACATAACCCAGACTCATTCCATTCTTGATCTGGGACTGGCAATGTAGACGGTGTTACACAGAGCCATATGGATATTGTGATCCATAGCAGCCTCCTAATAAGAAAAATGATACATAAGTGGGTCAAAGTTATGTTGAGTTCAGGCTGTTGTTGAAAGCTATGATGTCATGAAAAAGTCTGCAGTTTCAATTAAGTGCCACACATGTTGTAAAGCATGCGTGAAGGTATGCACATTTTTTACAATAAATAGCAGATTCTGTGTGGAAAAGTATTTTTCTTTGTCCAAATACGTCATTTATACATCTGGCCACTGCTTGTTTTTTATATTGCAGTGACTGGCTGCACTGCAGAAGGGAGGCTCTACAATTACAGGTCAAAACAAGGTGACATATTTGTTAGTGATTGACCCAGATAAGTACAGCGGCATTTTCTGGAAATGACATTTCTGCTGTTGTCTGGTTTGTAACAGGTCTATCAGCTGGTATATTGTTACAACAGGGAAGCCATTTCAATTTACTTGCAGTAAAAGCTACAGCATCACCGCCCAAAGATGACAAATTATTTATTGTGTCAACAGCACCATTTTTACTGCATGCCATTTACTAAAGCCTCTTGTAGAACAAAACACTGAAAGTGAAAAATACCACCATAGCCCCTTGTTTGATTTCACGTTGGAACTTTGATCAGTTACGTCCAAATGGCCTTTAGCAGAGATTTAGCTAAGACCCATTACCTACTCTGTGGCAATTAACACAAATCCAGTGCATTCAAGGATCGATGCCACTTGTCTGTCATTAATGTGTTAGCCAGACATCATATTACACTGTTGGGATGCTGGAGTCCAGTATTTCATCCGTGACTGAGGGATCTGGGGAGTGTGATGCATATGGAGAGGCTCACCAAACCAAAGCACCAACAGAAAGAAAATGTTCTCTAGGGTCTGACTACCCATAAATGACAGATGGACTAATACAACTTAATTCTTTCTGCCTGTAATTCTTTTTCCTATTCTTAACAATGTAATTGCAATCCAAGGCTGGATGTATTTTCACATACAATGCAACTTGTTTCCTTGCTGTTCTTGGCAGTCTGCCTTATTTAATTTCTACTCTCTCTGTCATGAACTGTCAAGTCTATTTGATTCAGTACAGATACTGATCTTCTTTACATTGAAAATAATAAACAGGATGTGTTAAAAACAGGTCAAGTAAAGAGGAGACATATAGAGGATGTCAGTGTATGGTATTTCCCTGTTCATCTACAGCCCATTCAGCTTCATTTGATTGTAGTTTCTATGGCTTTTTTTCAGACATCCATTATTGAAATAACAATTCTATGACCATTAATGAGTGAGTCACACAAAAGGCCAGCAAAGTGGAAAGGAAAACAGTTTTAAAGGAATGTGTTAAGATAACATACAAACACATTCATTTGCATTCATATGATTGCACACACACATAGACACTAGGAACTAGGAAGGTATTCCTAATTACAGGCAGATGTATTCATTGATATTGTTGCAGCACTTTATCATTGGAGGATATGATTTGCATTGAAAGCTTTTTTTTTTTTTTGCTGTTGTGTTAATTGTTTACTGTGGGCTAATTAAAGCCTGTCTGTCATTAACAATGATCACTGCTCTCTGCAGAAGGAGGCAATGGTGGCAGACCCTGACAGAGGGAGGACAGGGAACAAAAGACACTGGCAGAGGGGGGAGATGGGGGGGGGGGGGAGCAAGACACAGACAGTGAGAGTGGACATTGCAGTAATATTATTATACGTCTGTCCACCACTCTAAACTGGCATGTCCCAACAACTATTGGATGGATTGACATTAGATTTTGTATAGGCATGGATGGATCTTATTGACTGTGATGATCTCCTGGCTTTTCATCTGGCGATACCAATGGGTCATAGTTTTCACTTATCCAGTGATATATTAGATTGTGTACTATATGGATTGGCACAAAGTTGTGTGCAGACATTCATGGTTCCCTGATGATGTATCCTAATAACTGATGATGCCCTGACATTTTATGAGGTTTTCATTTGTGGTTTTGAGTGAAATGTCAACTTGGGTATGGATTTCCTTAAAATTGAATGAGACAGTCATGCCTCCCCCAAACATTTGTTTTATTTGTCCAGGGCATACTCAGTTGGACTTTGTGTTTAGTGCTAATTGTTAGTATTTTAACATGCAAAACTAAGATAATGAAGAGGGTAAGCATTGCATCTGCTAAAATCAGCATCTTTGCATTTTACGTGTGAGCATGTTGCCATGCTAGAGTTACCATTTAGCTCAAGCACCCTTACAGTCTCAAAGAGTCGCAAGCATGGCTGTAGACTCTGGTTTATTTAAACATTTGGAGAACAAAATGGAGTCGTCACTATAAAAACTCAAATTTAATTAACTAAAAAAACATATTTGTGAATTGGTTCACTTTTTAAGGATATTTACAGTAGACTCCCCAATTTAAAGTACAACTGTAATGTTTAGGAAATTGGCTTTCATTGGGACCCTCCATACATTCATAATAATCTTCATTCATTCCCTACATTAAACATACATTTACCATATAACATGTACGTTGAATAACAAAGTTGCTTTTCTTACATTACATTTTGTGGTTTTAGATTTCAGAGTCATACGCTCATCCCATTCATTCTGAAAATGCTATACAGATCAAAGTGTGTTTGTATGGTATATCATAACCTTCTTGGTAATA
Organism: Nannoperca obscura; assembly: GCA_036024295.1. Taxonomy (NCBI): domain Eukaryota; kingdom Metazoa; phylum Chordata; class Actinopteri; order Centrarchiformes; family Percichthyidae; genus Nannoperca; species Nannoperca obscura. Next base: position 6,324 of record JAVQJL010100719.1, on the reverse strand, counting down.
TGTAAATTTGTGATAAACATTGAGGATGCATATCTAACTTTTTAACCATTTAATCACAGAAAGTGTGATTGCAGCTATTGTATATACGATGTGTGTATTGTAAGTGTGCACTGTTTGTGTTCTCATGCTTGCATATTTCTGCTATGTTGGCCTCATTGTGTGGGTGACTGTGCGTAAAAGACAGAGAAAGCTTGGTGCAGGCTCGTGTCAATCACTGTTAGTTGGAGTGGATGTGTTTGTTAGGGCATGTCTTTCCCCATCACTGAAAGTCCATCCATATCAGATTCTATGGCAGAATTAAGTGGCACTGCTGGAGGTACATGGCGGCCAGGAGTGGTTATATCTTCATTTACCGCTGGCAGCTGGTGATTTGTTCCTGTGCACATCTCACAGGTCTGTGTGTGTGTGTGTGTGTGTGTGTGTGTGTGTGTGTGTGTGTCTGTCTATACGCATGCATACACACAGAGTTGGGAGTAAATGGGAAGTGAAGAGATTTCAACTCAAGCTGATCGACTGTGTGTATATCACATGTAAAGATAGGTGTGTCTTTGCAAGGATATGTGTGTGTGTGAGAGAGAGAATAGATGGAGTGATAGATGAGTAAAAAAGGCTAATCTCTATTGATAAGAGAGGAAAGATCACAAGTGAAGGTTACTAACGATCAGTAGAATGTAGACCAGGCTGGTTCTCTGAAAAGAATCTAGGCTGGAGGTAACTTACAAATGAAACCAGATAAAATGAACGACAGAGTGGGGTACACTAGTACACTATTCCAACATATCCTGGCACAAGTTTAACTCCAAAAACACTGGATCTTACACTTCCCAAAGTGCAACTGAATAGCATCTTTTCAAATCAAATCCCACATATTTTAAACTTTATAACAGACTTTGTAATACATATGTAGTTTATTAGTTGTAGTTCAAATGTATTCAAATGCAAGCTAATATCACATCTGGTGACATCATCAGAGATTCTTTTTTCAAACTTGACAAAGCTCACTTTGGTTTTTGGCCGAATAAAACAAATGAGATATTGAAAGTGTTAATGAATGAGCTTTACAGGTGATGCATTCTCATTTTTGCAGTCTTTACACTAAGCTAAGCTAATCTGTTGCTGGCTGTGTCTTCACATTTAGGCATACAGGTATGAAAGTGGTATTGGCTTTTTTATTTGACTCTCAGCAAGAGAGTAAATAAAGCAAATGTCCCAAAACTATTCCTTTAAGCTGTGGATTGGTGTTTTGATTTCATACTGTAAATATGCCCATCCCAGTCTATGCAAAGTAGTCACAGGTCTTTTTCAGTCTGGGTCCATCTGTATAAATTTAAACTACTATGTTGTTTCTTGAAGGTTTTAAGGTGGCATACAGTATCCAAAAACAGAAAACTACAATCAAATGACAAGAGCTCCTGTACTGTTGTATGTGTGTATGTATGTATCTTTAAGTGAGAAACATCAAGAGAGAAACAGGCACGGATTGTTTTCAGCCATCTGCCAATTTTACCTCCCCACGGCAAAAACAAAATGACTATACATAAAAATAAGTACAAAGGAATTAGACTCACTGATGTGGGATATAAATTACACAGTTTGCAGCAGGTGAGCCAACCCATGTTAATTTGGACCCAGCCATGCTTACCCATGTATGCCCTTCCTCGTCCAAGCTTACAATGCCAACTACCACCAGCACCTGCTTCCTCCCAGCTCCTGCCTGAACAAACAAAAACACTTTGATATCAGCATCGGGTTATGCTTGACTTTTTCTTTTTAAGAGAACAATAATAGCATGTAGCAAACACGAGGCTGATAGCAGTTGCAAACAACTTATCTTAAAAAAACAATTTGCTGTACATAAACGGTGTGCAAACGTAATTTCCCGACTTAAAAGCTGGGTAAACTATGTGTGTTTATCCCCTAACTGTGCCAAACAGTTCTTTGTCTATCTCGCTGCCCCCAGGGTGTTGGCCCATATGCCTGCCTGGTCTGCAAGCCTGGTCACACAGGTCAGGACCCTGCCAGCCTCCCTGGGACACGAGACTGTGTGTGGAAGTGTGTATGTGTGTGTGTGTGTGCGCCCATCTGTTACAATTGAGGTGCATCGTGTGACAGATCACCCCTGACCCCATCCCTCTGGGAGAAATATATGTGTTTGTGTGTGGATTGCTCTACTCACACACTACAGATGTAGAGTGTGTTCACATGCGTCTGCCTATGAACATGTACACATGCGTGTGCTTGCATCAAATCCCAGACTTCTGTATCTGTCTTCATAATCAATAGACGTGTCTGACCCCCCCAACCACCTACATCACCACCACCACTCCTTTCAACCCACACTCCCCCCTCCATTCCCCTGTCTGTGTATTCTGAACCAGATGGGGTGCCAGGGTCACCCCTGACCCCCCGCTGCACTGTGACTGATGGGACAGCCCAGCCCTGTCACCCCCCTCTATTGTATCCTGATGGGCATCTGACACCGCTTGGGCCCATTTATTAAGAACACTACCAGCATGCACCTGAGCTTCTAAATAAGTCTGCCAATCAGTGTTATTCTATAGGAAATACGTTTCAGTAAGTCTTTGTTGTTGCAAATTCATCAGAGGAGTATAATCAGTCATTTGTCATGTGGCACCTGCACTTTCATATAATGCTGACAATCAATGCATTAGGAATTAGAAAGCAGCTGACCTGTAGTTAAAGGGTCGATTCACCCAAATTACAAAGACTAAATGTTTTACTTATCTCCAGAAGTATTGAGCCATGATGATAGTTTTGGTTTTATTTGCTCAGGTTTTAAGAAATCAATCTTTTTTTATTTAAATGCAGAAAGCATTGTTAGTCACTCAAGGACAGTACACAGAACAATCTGTCTTCAGTAGAAAGTAGTTCCTTTGAAAAGAGTGATGTCTGTACATTATCCAAAGTATCTGAGACAATTAATTTGGAAAGATGTGTTGCTTTTGCATTTTATGTGAGCAACACAAATTAAATTTAAATGAACTCTATTGTACTGGAGTGTATCCTGGAGGTGTATTTCTCAAAACCTTAGCAGATAAAACTAAAATGATCTGCATACCAGTAGAGGTGAGAGAGAAAATATGTTATTTCATATTGACCCTTTAAACGCACAGGACCTTCTAACACCTTCCTCTACAAACTCAAAACATGTCCAGCTATCTATATAAGCACATTTATGACAGCTTCTACCAAACACAACTATATTGTAATCAAAGGAATACACTTTGGTCAGGGTTTGATAATTCTCTGTAACACTGTATTCATCTCTGCATTTCTTCATGCAGAGATGAATGTGTTTCTTCATGAGTCCTCCATGTGTCCATCTCATGAACTCTTGTTGGGATGTGAAGTGTTGCTATTTTTGTAGTGTAAAGTGCATGTGTACATGAAGGCCATCAGGAATGAGGGGGATGTCTGTCTCAGAATCTGAAGGAATGTCTTATGCTAACGCTCTGAGACAAATTAGCATACAGATCATCCCTGGCTGTAAATCAATTTTTCTCCTTGCAGATCTGTAATAAGCACCTTCTTTGGTTATGAGAAATAGTTTTTTTCCCCCTTGTGATGATGGCTTTTTTTCCAGTGTGGGGAAATACATCTTACAAAATTACGGGATTGCTACAGCATGCTGCAATATTAAGTGTAATGTATTTTTTTGTGTGTGGATGATCGTTATCAGTGTATCGGGTGAGATTAAAATCATTTGGTTGCATGGGCCCAGTAGCATACAAAACTCTTTAGGGCAGAGGTGATAAGCCAACGAAGTTATTTCCTCCAAAATGCCAGGGAGGGATGAAGAGGTCAATCTGCTTCCCTAACAGAAAATGATTATTTCTGACTTTTGAGAAAGAGATTATGATTTCTGTGTGTTAGCTTCCATGTGGACATGTCTAGTGCAGTGTGTGCTTGTTGCCCTGAGTCTTCTTTTATGAGATTCTTGAACAGATGCTATGATATTACAGGGAACAGAAGAAATAAGAAAAAATGGATTAGGCATAAACTGTGTGGGAATCAGCAAAAGCATGGCCATGTCACAGATGATAAAAACAAACTGGAGCTATTTACTTTTCAGAATGATTGACACATATATTTCTAGAAGGACTGTCAATAAAGAAAACAGACTCATGAGTTTGAACAGTTTTTTGAAGAAAGGTCTGCTTTCGATTTATTTTATTTAGGAAATAGTAGGTTACAAATGGACTGAGAGTACTGGGAAAAAATCTGAATGAAAACAATCCAAAAAGCTATTTGCCATCTCCATCTCCATATCCTTTGGGATAATGTGCATATGCAACAGTGAAATAACTGAGGAAAAACCATTCGGGGCTTTAAAGGTCAAATGTTGACTGTGAAGTGCTGTCCATACTCAAATGAGGCCCCTGGGGCCATGTTTTTGAAGTGAGCGTTTACAATGAGTACAGTGAATAGCACAACCAGTCACCTCTCACATTCTGAAGGTTACATTATTTAAAAAGGGCACCCCATCCCAGAATGAAGGGCTTTCATGACTGCATGCCACATACAGTAGTTCTGCATTTAGTCAAAGTGCAAGACCACAGCCAACTGCTCTAACTCGACCTGGAGGTGTCATTTCAGGGTGCTTCTTCAATTTGACATTCCTCAGGTACAGTTTGGTGTTGACCTTTTTAACATTTTAATATTGGCATGTATTTCATATTTTTACTCATTAGATGTAAACAGAATCCTCAACATATGAAATGCAAATATACGCTCTACAATAATGTGAGAAACAAAAGCTTTCCTCTAGTCTTGGATGTAATTGGAACTGCAGCGATGCTTTCACAATATAATCCATCACAGATTACTGATTTCATGCCAAAAATGCTAATCAGCATCCAGAGGACAATTTCTCTGTTCTCTGTAACATTTTGACTTCTTTGCTGTATTACTTCAAAATGAAATTCAAATCTGCAGTATAATCTGATTCCTTTCCATGTGTTTGATTTTGCACTGGCGGACCTCGTATGATTTAGGATTCGAATCCACGTCTGTGTTTTATGTGTTGCCTTTCCACCAGATAAACAAAGTCAGTGTTTCACTCTAATTTAATCCCAAGGATTATCTCTGGAGATGGCAGAAACATAATAGGTCTTCATGCTGAGTAGCTAGATGAGCCTCCTGAATTTGCACCCAAATTACCATCAGGCTTTTATTAGAAATTTCCACAGCAGCTAAACCAAAAGAGAAAAACTGTGTGGGAATATAAGAAAGAAACCCTTACGCAAACGAATGAGATGCAGATTCACATTGGACAAATTATCAAATGATCACTGTGTTTGGCAAAATATGATCATTTCTGATGGAATTTTACAGATTACAGGCATGGCAAATTTGTACGGGATTAAGAACACAGTCAACTGGTGCAATTATTACAAAACACAGGGTGGCCTGGGGTGAATACAACGTCTGTGCAAAAAGCAAATTATTATGATGCTAAACTTATTCCGAACAGATTAGTCTGAATGTCATGATAATTTTGATTTACAGCCATAATTAACCTTTATCCAGGTTGTGTTAAATGACTGCAACTCTAATCTCCCAATCAAAGGCCTCTGGTGCCACAAGAAAATTGTTGCCTCAGTGACAATCAAGATCATTGTTTCATTCGGCCTGATTCTGGTCTCAAGGCTTGACTTTGAGAAAACTTCTGAATGATAAATAGGTAACAGGGTAAAAGTGGTGAACAATGTTGTCTGAAATAATAATAATTTGACAGTGATACAAGCAAATGTGACACAACTTTCCTTTAAAGTAAACCTAAAGCACTAAAGAGTCTTCCACACTTGTTTTATTACCAACCAAAAGTTGTAATTTTGCTTCAGATAACTGTAACTGCCTTTTTAAATGTTTCCTGGGTGCGAGATGGACACACAATAAAAACAGGCTGATCCCACTGTATAAATCTGGATCACCTTGTGTCTCATTTCAATATATTCCAATGGCTGTAAGCATTGTTAGATAGCACTACATAGATTTGTACATTTTTGTAAGCACACAGAGCTTTTTCAAATGGCGCTGCATAGGAAGGGTTGACAATTAATGAATTGGTGTCGCACGTCATCAATCCTGACATACAAACTTATGCTATGGTCAACAAACTATGGGGCATGTAGCGTAGTTTGTATTTACATTATTGAATGTGACATAGAGAGGTTGTCAATTATGGAGGACCGAAACTGCCATAATTAACAATAAATAAATAAATGAGTCAATAAATGAATTGATATGCCATTAAATAGTAAAACCAAAAATAGTATTAACAATAAATATAGGCATTCATTT
>JAVQJL010100718.1:0-39515 GCA_036024295.1 Nannoperca obscura | reverse complement strand
AAAAACTTTATTTGTCCCCGGGGGGCAATTAAAGACGGCTTCATGGGGCAGTTCCACATAAAACAGCATAGACATACAGTGCAAAACAATGAGTGCTAACTGAACAATACTACTAGTCTAATTTAAATAAATATAGTTTTAAAGGTGCAAGAGGTGTGCACATATGGCAGTGAGGTAGAATCGATGTGCAAAAGGCAGAATGAGTATACATTTTTAATTCAAGAGTTTTACAGTAGAGAGGGAGAGAAGGAGAGGGAAAGGGTGAAAGAGACAGGAGGGTGAAATAGAGATGGGGAGAGAGAGAGGGCAAGGTGGAAAGATGATGGGGGGACAGAGATGGGGAGGGAGGAAGGCAAGGGGAGAGAGAGGTGATAATGTCCTTGAGATGAGAAGTAGCCTTCCTCAGAAGCACTGAGACCCCTTCCCTCCCCACCCTGCAAGCCAACTCACCAACAAGCTCCAACACAACAAATGGGAATCACTAGGCTATACTGCTGCGAGCTCTGAGCCCACCTCCTAATCCTAATTTCTCCTGAGTGGCCTGCAGGGCTGCCAAACCTGCAGCTGGCCCTCTCACTGTGCACGGCTGCATGTGCTCTTATCCTGCCAAGAACAGCACTATTGTACTCTCCCCTTACTGCCTCTTTTCTTCAAGACTAACTGCGTTCCCATGTCTTCCTATCTCAATTAAAATTGTACAGTTAGTTGGCATCTCTTCTTCAGCCAGCTGCGCATGACTCAATGTCTAATCTGATGAATGTGTTGTTAGGGCTACTTCTTCAATCTTAGAGTAAACGTTACACAAAGAGTCAAGGAAGCAGTGGTACATATGCATTCAAGTACACAATTAAAAAGTGTAGAGTGCTGCACAGGTACAATAGATAAAATATATTCTACATTAAACGTTTACTGTTGTAAACAGAAAGAAATTAGAACAGTAATATTTGTATTTTAACCAGTGTAACAAACTCACGTTGAGCTTACATTGTGGAATATTTAAAAAATGAAACAAAAGATAAGTTGTATAACTATAGATGCTATATAGATGTAGTTTCACAGTATAGTGTTATGGGCTGGTGGAAAGAAGAGCAATGGTATGTGCAAAGCTGGCGGTAACTAATTAAAAACAAGGAGCAGTAATATGTTCTGTTCTAACTACTCCGCAGTAGTTGATGATATTTTTCTTATTTCTTTATCAGCCAGAGTATCTGTATAGTATCAGCTTCCATACAGCACAGTATAGGAACTATGTGTCTGTGCGTCGTGTCCAGAGACCCTAGATAATAGAGGTAGAGGAGGCAGAATATTAACACTGCCATGTTACCAGCTAATATTGGCAGTTTACCGCTATGACCTAGAGGTCATGGTGCCATAAGAATTTTTTTGCCCTACACATATGTGAGTATCTGAAAATGTTGCTGTGACATTATAAAATCCTTATCAAGTGATCACTGAGGAAGATCATTCCATTTGACATGACTGTGGGGTCGTTGCAGTGCTACAAGGTGACATGTTCAAAAGTATGATACAGAACCTGAACAAGTTCAGTGTCAGATTCATCTTACCTTTTTATTTATTTTATTTGTTGATGTATTTTTTTCAGCAAGAGCAATAGCCACATATTCTGTCCATCTCAGAACATATGTCTACATTTGCATGAATGCCTCCAGTGCCCTGATTGACTATTGACTGCCCTGATGTTGTCAAACTGAATCGGTGGTGGTTGGCATGGCTGTCCAGGATGATGCTGTACCTGCAGCTGGAGTTGAAACTTGCCTGATTAAGAAAGATTAATTGAACGTTTTGGTTGTCAGCCCAAACCAGCTAATTGTATGTCTGTCATCCGAGGCTTGATGCCTTCTTAGCAGCTCCGTTGCCTCATGTCTACCTGGCTGATGTCATACTACCAGTTTAGTTTGTTCCTTGATTCACAGTGATGTGCTGTGTTCTGGTTTTGCAACTCAGTCGTCTAGTGATCTTTTGTAATTTCTGCCCAGTATCACCTGTAAGATGATTAACAATGCTGTAGTTGTAGTTGAAGGGTTGCTTAATTGTTCCACTTCACAAAAACAAAATCAATGTTCTTTAATGCCAAATATGACAATATTTCAGTCAGCTTATCGGTATCAGGGAATAACTGCTTAAAAATATATTCCTGTTCCTGAAATGGATATCAGAATTATGCCCAAAATATCATGGTGGTTTGATTGTGTGCCATTATAACCTGTGCCTCCACCCCGCCAGCCTCCACTTTAAAAAGTATAAAAAATATTTGTCTTGTTGAATTAAATAAGCTTAAATGTTCATATGTTTATTAATGAGGGATTAGTTATCCTTGCAGAGCCCACACAAAGAGTGTTGCCTTTTCTCACAAATTGAACTGTATAGCCATTAGCTTTTTATAAATTATGAATTAATTGAGCTAAGTGTCTCTGGCTGAACAGAAGTGAGATGATTTTAAGCATCCACCTGCTCAGGTAGACAATGACACTGCAAGTGTTCTGCCTAAGTTGTGGTTAGAGTTGCTTTCTAAATTACTTTAAACACTCAGTGTAGTGATATGTAACTGAATAACAAAAAATGCTAATAAATCAGTTTTTTTTTTAGATGTCACCATCTGCATGAAACATGCAATACAATGCCTGAACTGGACAGGTATTTATTGCAGTGAACTGAAAATGACTATACTGGCAAACCTAAGTGAGTTTTAGGATAAAAACAAGAAAATGTTTTTGCATGACAGTCAGTGCAGCCAGAGAGAGAGAAGGCTGCAGAGCAAGCCAGGGTCCTCCTATGTGTCCAGCCCACTGCCAGCTCATGCTCCTGCTTTCCTTTTATTTATACCACCTCCTTTTTTCCTCTCTAATTGTATGTTTACCAACTCTACCAGGACTATAGAATCAGAATGCTGGCATTTTTTCTCTTTTCTCCATTCACAAAGCCACAGTTTGCACTTTTGCAAACAAAAACAAAAAACAAGTGTAACTAGATCAGTAATGGTGTGTTCCCACCAAAAGGGATTACACACAAAGTCAATACAAAGACACAAATAAAACCAGAAGTCGCATCCTTCACGCACGACATATTTGCATGATGCTGTGTCACGAAAGCCGATGAGCGTTGAGATTCTCCTGATGTGGCTGACGTGCCCGATGGCACTAACGTTTGGACATTGGAAGATGGGAAATGGAGGAAAAGGTAATAATTGCAATTTGTGGGCATCCTGAGCTGTAGGATAACACCAGTTACATATAGAGATATGCTGCGCTCTCTTGGAAGGAATGGCCTCATCAGCAACAAAGACGTGTTGCTGGGGTCCTCGGTGGTCAACTCCTGGTAGTGGCAGGTCAGCAGGCAGTTGGAGAATGCCCGATCGAAGTGTATGACCAAAAGCTGAGTTGGCCAGAAACCCACCATTGCTTGTTCTTCTGTAGTCCCCGACATCAATCGCCCGGAAATAATATTGGGCATCCAACTAATGAGAATGTTCTCTTATAGTTGAAGGACTAGGATCCTGAGTTAGCAGAGCTCCTCAAACCTCACTGCAATTGACCTCCATGCCTCTGTGGTGGGCACAACCTTGAACTCTACGAGGCAGTCCCAAATAACAGTTGCAACGTCAGGAACAATCTTGGACACAGTGGAGAATCCAACACGGAAGCTGTTAGCAGTGTTCCTGAATACGTCACCAGTGGCAAAGTATTTGCAGCATAGACAAAATGTAATTCAACTCAGCTGTAGTGAACACTCTGTAGGTGTCTACATAAAATATATGGCTGCACAGCTGCTGTCATCAATAATAAACATAAATAAATGTCACTTTAAGTTACACAGCACGTAGATATGTGTAATTACAATAACTACCCCCTGTATTTATGCCTGATTTAGAGTGTTATTTTGAATGTGTGATAGAGCAGCTGTGTTTTTGCATAGCCCTGATCGATCTGAACTTCATTGAGAAAACAAGCATTTTAAAAGTAGCTTGCTTGCTGTCTTGTGGACAGACCTGACAAAGCATCATGATGTAGTTTTTTTTTTTTTTTCTGATACGTTTATTGCAATTAAATCACAATTTGGGTTCATGCCGCTGTAGCAAGCCATATTTATTATAGTCATATCAAATGGACAGGCGCTCCACAACTGAGACGGAACGCCTCTAGTTTGTGTCCACCCGAAAAATCCTGGCACTGATCCTAGCTAATAGGTCATCAAACTGGGCTCTGCTCAGCCTCAAGCTCTCAGTTCTTGGAGAAGGCGGTGAAATTTACTGAACTGTGTGCACCTCCGGATGATGTTATGAACCCAAACACTACGGCATTTAGTTCTCCAACATATTTGAGTTCTTTCATTCCGGAAGAGAAGGTATTGAGATTTCTAATTGGGCTAACCGAGACAGAGCAAATGTGGCTTATTGTGAAATAATGTGTATTAAATCATATCTGAGGCGCATAGCATGATAAGCATGAATGGTGCCTTTGTCATGTTTGTAACTGTGGACTGTCCAGAGTCTGTGTCTTCAGTTCTTCATCTTTTCATAACTGCAGTTAGCATACACGCTCCCTCTAGAGGAGACACTCATGAATGTCACAACGCATTTAGTTAATGTGTTGCCCATCTCTGAAATGTAATATTGAATTCAACCTGCATTAGTACAACTATCCCCTTTTTCCACATCCCTCTTTTCTTTTTTCTTACCTCTGTTCTTTTTCAGTTTCACTTTCTGCTTTCTCCTTCTTCTACTCTCTTGTACCCAGAAGGCTTCTCCTTTTTCCTGTCTGCTTGGCTAAAGCTGCTGGCATTTACTGGCACTCTAGTCATGTTCCTGGGCTGCCTCCTCCCCCTCCTCAACATTATTCTCTCTCCCTTTTTCAAATCCCTGACAAGAATAAAACCATAGGGTACACACTGGCTGCTGGAAAATGTAGAGAAATGATCGAGAAAGTTAAAACACTTAATACCAACACTGGACAGTCCATAGCTACATTGCTGATATAATAATGATAAAAACAAACCCCCTCAGTCCCATCCAGGTTATACTGATACAGTAGACACACAGCAGGGACATTTAAGACCTGGCATGGTGTGGGGTTTGCTCATCACAACATCTCCATGTTTAGCCTAGGACCAGGTTGATCAAGCCATTCTGGTAAATGGGCTTGTTAAAACCCTGGCCAGCAGCCCAGTGGGAGGGCCAGCCTCTCTCTGCCATCTGCTGTCTGCAGAGTCAGCATCTGTCCAGTTCCAAGTCCAGTGACAGCCTAGAAAATATTTTGTATGTATATTCTTCTGTAGTCAAAGAAAGGATGTGGTGCAAAGAAAGTTGTATTTTCAAAATGAAGCAGTACCGATAGAAATAAATGATTTTGATGCCTTTAAACCGATATCATTATTTTCCTATTGGCTGTTCCAAAGTCTAGAGTATACAGTGGGTACGGAAAGTATTCAGACCCCTTTAAATTTTTCACTTTGTTTTATTGCAGCCATTTGCTAAAGTCGAAAAAGTTCATTTTATTTTTCATTAATGTACACCATGTTAATTAATGTGACCATGTGATATTTCAGTTTTAATAAATTTGCCAAAATCTCTACATTTCTGTTTTTTTCTGTCAAGATGGGGTGCTGAGTGTACATAAATGAGAAATAAAATGAACTTTTTTGATTTTAGCAAATGGCTGCAATAAAACAAAGAGTGAAAAATTTAAAGGGGTCTGAATATTTTCCGTACCCACTGTAACAGCTGGTTCCTACTGGCTACAGTCTAGGTTTACAATGTATTAAATATTAAGCTTACTATTTGCCTATCAGATGACCAGCCAACTAGACTTGCATCAGAAGTGGCGAACATTGCTCTCTGACATGGGTATTGATCTTGGGTGTGGCAAGGGGGCTCAATGGCAGCCCCTAAACAGTTTTAAAATTTCAACAAAGTTATGTGCGCTGCACATTTCACCTATCTTCATGGTGAGAGAGAGTCAGGGGCTGGTTGATGTTCACATTTGAAAAAGTAAATTTCCCACCCTAGTTATAAACATTCCTGTGTCTATCTGGCTTTGATTGTTTTTGTTGTGAAATTGAACTACATGTAACTTCCTTTTTGCTTTCTTACCCGTTTTTATTCAATGATCGTTTGATCAGACTGATTTGTTTCTTTCTTCTGATTTGACAAGTCACTATTCTCTTGTCATGTTAATGCAAATCCATTATTTTCGTGCAGAAATGCGTGCAGACTGGCCGAGCAGGCAATTATCTCTGTGTTTGTTGTTAAGGGGAGGATTAGCCCATTCACTTTGGTTAATTGGGCTGAGCAGTTGTCAGCTTGGTGCTGGCTCAGTGTGGCTGCCATTACTCCTCATTATGTGTTTCTTTGTCAGTCTTTTAATGTGAAGGACCCTAAAACAAAGAACCCACCTTGAGCTCAACCACATCTTTAAAAGGTTTGAACCCAAACTGATACAGCAACCTGGATTTCTTCCTCAGCTGCTCGGCTTTCAAAAATGTCAATGAAACTGAAAACAAAGAACGGTTAATAGCAGTCAATCTTTATTTATCTGTATTACCAATTCAAGTAAGATGAGTTATTACACTTTTTGATGTTCTGGAACTCATCAAAATCCCTGCTCCTTTAATTTTTATCAAACTCCCCTCTGGAACAGAGGTTTTGCACTGGTAAAATGAGAGAACCTATAACATTTGATGAAAGCCCTAAATGCAACATGTATCTCAGGTTGTTCTATGTTGGACTGCAAAATACGAGAGGAGTGAATGGAAATTCAGACAATTGGCAAATTAAATTAATCATTGTTGGCTGACCGCAGCCACAAATATTGCTGTACAAATCAGTAATAGTTAGGACAATAAAAACAGTAACATTACAATAAACTAAAAAGTAATACTTTTCCCAGAGCTCAAAATAACAAAACAAGAGTGCAGTAGCAGTAACCTGTTATTTTTCATACAGTTCTTATTTTACTGCTTACAGTGGTCATATACTATTCATGTGAAGTATTTGTAATGTGTTCAGTGTTTAAAAAACATCTGTTTACAACAGCAATATCTTGGTTGAAACAAGAAACACCAACAATCTCCCACATAACTATTGGAGCACTTTTTAATCTAAACACTGATCTTCACTGATCAGACAAGAGTAGTTTCTTTGGGAGGATATTAACTAAGCCTGTCGCAAACTACTGTCAGGGCGCAACATTGTTTGCATCACTGCAATTTTTACTTTAGTGAGTAAGACTCAAGATGTAAATGAGCCCAGATGCAGTAAATAGGATTGGCAAAAAAGATCTGATGCAGAACTTTAAATATTTGTTGAAGAGAAAGTACTTTTCGAACTGCAAGTGTGTATTCATCCCACAAGAGGAAGGCAGTTTGTGAGAAAACATTAGTTAAATAGCCTGTTGTCAGCTCAAAGAAAAAAATCAGATGCTGAAGGTATTTGTGAAAATTCCTATTCCTTCCTTAAAATACATATTGTACTAGACACAATTTTCAGAGTGCCTTTTTCTGTGTAAAACAGGTACAATTTGACTATTTATTGCCTAAAAAGGGATACAAATTCTTAGTAAATTTCCTTTCAAATTTTAAATGTGGTCTAAACACAAGCAACTGTGCAAGAAATTTGCCTACATATAGTTTAAAATTGACAACATTATTATTTGTAATGACTTGAATATCAGAATCCATCAAATGAAAGAATAAATAAACACAATTAGGAATTAAACCAGACATTTGATACCAGCTGATGGCCATGATCACTTCATGCAAATGCACTGGTGCACGTAGTTATACATGGTCATCTCATTTACATTAAAGAGGAGTATCAATACAGATAACCTGTACCATTATCTATACCCATCCCTGTTCTGCTGGAAAGCTAAGTGTTAAGTCTTCTGATTTATTTCACAAAATGAAATGTATTGCCATACTCACACACACACACAATTCACAAACACTCTCTGCTTTGAAACCTCAGAAACGCATGTTCTCCTCAGCTGAAGCCCATATCATACTATTGGACTGCAGCTTCTGTAAACGTAGCCAAAAGTTCACAGATGTCTTTGCAACTTAGATTCTTTTAACAACTTCCACATGATAGAAGCATGTTGTTTGAAGATGCCTGTCAGGCAGGTTTACATACAGTACAGCATGTTCTTAAAATGCACAGTCTCAGAGCATTGGATATAAACTGATGTAGTTTTCATGATTTACACCAGCAACTCTGGGGCCAGGGGCAGCATCAGTATCCCTGGAAAGTTGCCAATTTTGGCTAGGGAAATCTGGCTGAGGGAAGTGAAATGAAACACTTCTGCTCCTCTCTATAGCGGAGCAAGCATAAGAGCAAAGCAACATAATAGTTGTCCTGGTTGTGTGGAGGTGAGAAGCTGTGGATAGATATAGTGATCGAAGGTGGTGATTTTGTCAACTGTGTCACATGCCATTGAATTAATGTTAAGCAGCAGCTCGGTGCAGAGAGAGAGAGAAAAGCGAGTCTTGTTCTACCTTCTGAGAGCACTACAAAATAATTGCTACTGGGGCACGTTCATTCATGCCAACTTCTTCATCATTATTTTAACATTTTTTAACTCACTCACCCCCCCACCCACTTAAACAGATAGATGATGCCAGCAATGTTACGGATTCCATGTCAGAAAAGGGTTTAAAATGAACAACAGTTAGTTTCAGTACTGGTTGGTGTGAACTGGTCAGAGGCTTTTTCTTTGTCTTAAGAGCAGAGGAACAGCTACTTGACTCCCCAGCAGATAAAGCAGATTTAAGCTCTGCTGCTGACGTTGGCCTACATTGGGGGCAGTGCACTAACCAGTAAGCCATAATCTTTATCCATCCATGCCAGGATGTATATGTCCACTTTGTCTGTATGTCTATCCACCCACCTGTCATCATCAACATTCACTCCTTGTTCTTTTCTGGTTTGAGCAGATTGGAAACCTGAGTTTGTGCAATGGAGTCTGGCTGTGTAGAGCAATTTTCTCATGTGAACTCGGAGTTGCCCTTTCACAAAGCAGGAAATTGTCCGTGTCAGACGTATTCTCACCTACATGCAATACTCTGTTTGGTTTAGGCAAGTGGTGGAGCCTTGACAGAGTGTGCTGGAGGCAGGATGTGACGCAAAAAGTATGCTGCGGAAATCACAGTGCTTTGTTTACAGCACATTGTAGATGGCGGATGAAGCTTCCGATTGATTTGTAATAATCCAGTTGGCAGACATTTTCGTTGTTGTCTTCTTGTAACTGACCTTTCTTGTTTACGCCAGTCACATGATAGAAACATTAACACGGCCACTCGTTCGTTGTGAATTCTCTGGAAAATGACTGCTCTATTCACACACGGGCTCGATCGGACATCATACAGACTTTGTACTGGTCTACAGGGTGCTGGCAGGGTGAAGTCCGTTTAATTTTCTGTCCACCTGGATACATACAGCTCCTCTGGGTAATGTCTAGATATGGTTCCCATTTGCTGTGTGTTAATTGACCTCTTCACACTCCATCAGTACGCACACTGGAAGAGCAGTTAACACACAGACACTTCCATTACAAGACTGTTTGCAGGTTCATATACAAAAAAATCATGTATAAAATGGTTCAGGTGAGATCTTTCCCTATATATTTTTATCCCTCAACACACTGAAACTGAATCTTTAATTTACATGGTCTTTGTTTTGTTGTGGCTACTTACTTAACTAAAATAATAAAGATAAAACTCTCAGCGACACTCAATTTTCATGTAGTATAAACTGCTGAAATGTTGGTAACACAATCCAGAGGCGACTCTCTCCAGATGTTGTTGTGTTGCTCAGGGACAGCAGGTTGGTGATATAAATATTAATACATAAATAAATTGAATTGAATCGAAACTGATATGGCCCTGCCAGATGTGTAATCTGACTATTTGACTTGAGCTCATGTGGGACTGAGCTTAATATGTCACATTTGGGAATTGTTGGGTCTTTATATTAATATTATCAAGAGTATGGTCTAGACCTGCTCTATATGAAAAGTGCCCTGGTGAAACGCTGAGTAAGACATGTAGATTTGATGATTTTGGCCTTTAGCAAAAGTCAAAAGCCGTTTGTATGAAATCACATGTTTTCATTGACTTTGTATAACACAGCAAAGCTCTTTTATAGGTCTGAAGAACCAACCCTAAACCCAAGTCGGACTGGGTACAAATTATATTCAGTACCAGTAGGCTGTCATATTTATTATTTTTGTTTGATTTGAGTGAATCATTATGCCCAGTTGAGTCAAAGGTGTAGCTGATTCAGTAGCTTAAGCTGATATTTTTGGATCAATTAGTTAATTGATAATGATAATGACTTGCAGCAAACCAAGTATATAGACAAAGCAACAGGCAGCACGCAGGCAGCTGGGGCCTGGCAGAGCTGTAGCAGGGGCCCTGTGGCTGGTCCATTCACCGTGCTCAATCACAGTGGTGTTGCTAAGCCTTCAGCATCCAATTAGAGGAGATTGGTTTCTAAGAGTCTTACAATGACCATACAGGTCCTCACCATGTGTTTCCTCCTCATAAATGGATCACAGAGGAGCTGGCACTGATACTACTTGATTTTACCATGGCCTTTTACCTGCGTGTTTTGTATATTGTGTACAGAGGAAGGCATACCAGAGTTTGTGAAGACAAGATAACTGCACACCATACACACATACATAAAGTAGTTTTGCTGTGTACATGTGAAAACAAAGCCAGAAACAAGTGAATGGTAAAATTAAATAGAAATTATTTGCCAATAAATACAGGCCTCTAATTACATTTACAACTTAATTTCATGCTTCAGAGACACAAGCTCTTCTGTTCAAAAATAGACCTGGCACATAAAGACGCACAAAATAACCAGTATGATGTAAATGTAAATTCTGTCTTTTGAATTTATTAAAATCACACTAAGTCCTAGTAGCATTTGCACCTGGTAGTCATGCAAATGGGGTTCTTTTAGGAGCCCCCCCTGTAGTAAATTTGGATTCTATTTTCTTTTCGTGCACTCACAGTGTGCATATGTGATAATATGACTTATTACACATCAACATTTAGCTCAACGCTTTCCTCAGTTATGCAGACACATTTTAAAGTTATAAAATGGATAATCTGCTCCAAAAAAGACCCCTCTTCTCAACTTTTCTTACAAGAAAGGCATTCTGGGTGAAGAGGGGCACCTGCTCTCCCAGACTGAAGCTGCCAAGTTTCCTATGAATTTATGTATTGTCAACATGAAAATGTTCTCTCCCTGAATTTGTTGTTTCAGTGTTGGGAAGTGTGTACATCAGTACTGAGTAGAGCACAGAACAGACTGGTGGATGAAACAGTGGCCAGGTATATGTCCTCTCCTCTCCTCAGGTCCTCACAGAAATGTCACAAATGCCAAAATCTGGGCATTATCACTTTTTAACACAGTTGATTCATCTTCTGCTAAGCCTATACATGGTGGACTCTTCATGGCAGCATCAAGCTGTGCACAACTACTAAAATGTCAGCTCTTTTGTTAGCTGTTGTAGTTGACAGCAGAATTTGCTAGATTTATTTTACAGCAGTTCATCTTTTTGTTTATCGTTTAGCAATGTTTCAGCAACTGCATGTTGCAATGTTTGTGTGTTAAGTGTGAAACCGTTTGCGGGCTGGATAGAAGCCTCTTAGGGTTCGGTCGTGGACCAGAGTCCTCCTTAACATTACAGTTAAGTGCTACTTAACTTTTAACCAATTAAGTGCATTGGCATCTTTAGAGCCTCTGCCTGAATATGTTTGGTCTTCAAAAATTGGCATTTTAATTTAGCATAGCAGAACTTTACTTGGAGCGTCAGATGGAGAGAGAGAAATAAAGCGCTGCTCGTGATACATACGGACAGAAAGCAAACTTACTTACTGTACAGAGTAAGTACAGCGGAGCAGTTTCTGGCTTTTCTCCACATTTCAGTGTCAAGGTTCGTAAAAACATCAATACCGATGCTCTGCTGCACAATTGTGTAGGCTTCTTTAATTTGACTTTATTGAATAACTGTAGTCAGCATACAACTGAAAGAACATGTCCATCTCTAAATTGAGAGAAGCGTTGTGCACATTGACATACGGATGGCGCAGCATTGCTTAATTTATTCATTAATTATATCTTTCAACATCCCCATGATTGGTCATGACATTACGGTAATTAACTATCTGTATTTATGCTACACATTAGACAGGTAAGATATTACACACAAATTCCAAGTGTAAACAGCTATAAATACTTGGGATAAAGCTGCCTTCCTTAGGACAAGTCCTGAGCTGCATCAGAGCTGTCAGGCCATTTTTATTTCCAGTAGCTGAAAGTCCAAACTTTTAGCTTGTCTTTCGCTTAAATGCAATGTCTCAAGATAATGCAGCATTACTGTGTGCATGGAAGTGTATCCATATACTGAACACACCTCTTTAAATTTTTTAAGTAAATTGTTAAAGAATTTACATGGTATTGTACTATTGTCTCATTCGATGGAAATTATGCACAGACAGGAATTTGTAATAATTGCGTTTTGGGACTCCCTTCTCTATCTATTTAAAGCAGGGGTGTCAAATTCATTTTGATACTGGGCCACATCAGCATTATGGTTCCCCTAAAAGCCGGTTGTAATTGTTAGACCATATAAATCTAACTACTTGTTATCATATTGCCTGTGCATTTGATGTATTATTGGTTTCAGTAATAATAATTAAAAACTAACTCTGCAAGCAGAAGTCTAGGAAAAATAATGTCAAGCAAGTGTACAACCATCTGTAGCCTACATATGTGTACTATGTGTTAATGGAATGTAATTTCATGTTAAGCAGCTTAACAAAATAACAATATTAACAATAATTTAAATAATTTTTTCAGTCTTGGTAGCCCACAATCAAATGTTCTGTTCAATTTTCATGTGTGCATAACTACTGGTAAGGTTACTCAGACATGATGTGGATGAAGTGGGGTGAGAGAGTAATGCTGCCTGGACACACCAAGTAGATCTCTTCAAGTGAACACTTGGATATCACACACCATCCTAATCCATGGATTAGGATTGTTAATACCCTATTTCTGGTCAGGACACATTTTTTTGACATACCTTCAGCATGCACTGCTTCAAAAATGCACCTTGTAAAAAACAGTTTGACAATTGGGCAATGTCTTCACCCACAATAAAGCTGGCTTTCACTGCTGCATCATTTTTGCTGTAACTTTCATGAACACATTCTGTTGACAAGTCACAAAAAATGACTTTTTGTTGCTTTTCTTGGTGGCTGAGGTTAGTATACTGACTCTGCGTTTGGTGTCAAAGTGCCGCCATAAATTGTATTCCTTTGGCACTGCCACTGCCTAGTGAAAGAATATATACCAGCTTGTCTCCATTAAGCACAAAAATGTGTTTGCTTTTCCACCGCTCATTAAATTGCCTTCCCGCTGAGTGAACTTTCCTCTTCTTGGACATTTTGCTAGGCTGCTACTATTAACATTGTTCGCTACAACCACTTGGCTAGAGTACCACCGGTGCAAGAGGCTTAATATAATATTGAGATGCTATCTAGCATATACTGATATTTAGTGGCTAGATGCTTTCAGTACGCCAATAAAAACATCCAGATAAATTCTTGGACATGTAGTTTATGGACACAGTGCTTCTGTAACACAACATAGAATTGTATTACGCAAATTATATTCTTTGCATGCTCTCCAGGTCACATAAAATGAGTAAATATATATATTACATTTAGTTTTTCCTTGTGGTTTACATAAAATTTATATTTATAAAAAAAAAAGGGAGCCCTAGATTATCTTAGCTTAACCCAAGATCTTCTTGAAACGCCTATGCTGAGGTGTGAAGGTCACATTAGAAATGTCGTCCTTGATGAATATTTCCAGTGCTGTCTCTGTTTTCATGATCATGTTACTGAAATACTATTCTCTGTAAAGCAAAAATGTGTAATCTCTGTGAATTCATGGTGAAAGAATGAAATGCAGACATTCGTTGAATTCTTGCCTCCCAGGCAAACCACACCAAAGCCATTAGCTTGTAACCTGGACTGAGCATATCTGTCCAGACAGACAGACACCCCCACCGCCCCCCACAAAAAAAGTTGTTCAATATATATTGGGTTTAAAGTTAACATTCTGCTGTCAAAATAAAACTGCTTCCTTTTGTAATTCCTAAATGGGCTTCCTCTCAGGCCTTTTTGGTTTCCTCTCAGGGGATCAACTCAAAACGTGTGTGGGTTATTGCTCTCTTTCCATATACTTCTAGATGAGCTGTTTGGCTGGTGAGTGATAACCTTGTCGTGTGTGTGTGTTTGTAGGAATAAAACAGCAAGATTAGTCCCCTCCCCCAATGTTGAGAGGCTAGGGAATCACTGGGGGTCATAATAAGATTTGTGAATTGAGGCCTAATGGACCTGCTAGTATAAAGAACACCGTTTGCCCTTAGTGTGGCAGGACTGAAAAAAGTAAGATATTGGGTTGAGAGTGTACGTTGTGTTCATGCATATGCACTTGAAGGAGAAGAAATCCCTTACTCCTTGTGCAGAGTGCTGTGTGTGGCTGTGGGATTAGAAGGCTGTCTTTGTCTGTGAGCTGCAGCAGGTTGGAGTTGGGTGGAGGGTTCAGGTTGCTGCTAGAGGAATGACTGGAGGGGAGAGGTGAGGATGCCTCAGAGAGAGGAAGGGATCAGGGCCCAGAGACAGGAGGACGATTGTCCTCAGGCATGCCTCAAAGGTGCTATGTGCAGTATTTCCACATCAATCACAATCAGCACCACATTCAGTTTTAGATTAGTTTAATTACTGTAAACAGGTGAAACCACCATCAAGATATGTAGCCGGAATCTGGATTGTTCTACAGCCCTAGATAATATCTTCATGTGTCTTTTGTTGTCCAACTATCAGTTCAAAAACCCGGAGATACTCACTTTACAATGATGAAAAGCAGCAAATGCTCACTTGAAGACGATGGAACCAGAAAGTGTTGATAAAACAATTAATACACTGATTTTCTGTCAGTCAACCAATAATTAATTGACTAGTTGTTTCAGCACTAGCGACAACTAAATACATACAATACATGCTAAATATATAATTTTTTTATTACTTTGATTTTTCAATCAAATCTACAATTATAAACTGCAGATGGAAGAGATACCTGCTGCCTTGAGGTGGCTGTGAAGAGTATAGGCTACTTACTGCCATGGATTATTGAGCTGGTAAGAAGGTACATATTTATAGGTTTAACATTCAAGGTCATTTGTTTTCATTTAGGCAGACTTGTATAGGGGTAATAAACAGTAGGTCATGTCAATTTAAGGACAGCTGACATGTTTTCATGTGTAGCATAGCTCAGATTGATTGAATTCTTAGACAATGAATCTTTGAGGTGCAAGGTTGGCAGCGTCGTAAAGCAGAGCCTACAGTCCCAAGGCTACAGAGGAGCCCCATTTGAAAGTCATTATGCCTTGTGGACGACGGGGCTGACTTTGTGCTGACTGGATTCTGTCCCTGATGTCGTCGTCTCGGTCTGGCTGGCTCTGAATAGGTAATTCATCATCCCTAATCGCTCTGTGCTGACTGAGATGCAGGCTGTGCCCAGCTGTTGCAGGCGGAGGATCCTGGCTACTGCTTCTAGGATTCTACAGTCAGACAGGTTCAGTGTGATACCAATACGCATTCATTTGTTGTGGTCATTTCTATGATAGTGTGGATCCTGGTGTCTTTAACTGGCATCTGGCAGTCTATTGCGATAGGCATGAGTCATCTTACAGCTCGTTCAACAGCTCAAGAACGTATCCAAATCAAACATCTTCAATTATTGACACGTCAAAATGAGCTGCTATTTAATAATGCAGTTGTTTTATCACAGCCTGCAGTCTGGACAGCAGTCAAACCACGAGGATTGCAGCTCTCTCAGGCTGCCTGCCTTCATATCCACTGCAGGGAGAGCGTGAGGAAAGGAAGCAGCCTGCCTAAACTGCTCGCCTGGAGCAGAAGATGTTTTTTCAACACTGGATAATGACATCTATCAAGACCGGTCTCCTCACTCTCCAAATTAACCCATCTACCGCTTCCTCAGCTCCCTCCTGTCCCTCCTCCCTCTCCTCTCTTTTCTCTCTAACCTGTGCAGACTGTCTAGAAGTGCACTCATTTTTTCCATCTTCTCACTCCTCTCTCTGCTCTGCTTTCCTCAGCGGAAATAGTTGTCTATCCCAAAAAAAATCCAAATCCACAGGACGAGGCAAATACTCAAACCCGACGCTTGAGCTTGTTTCAAGCGTCTATGTGGAGGGAGAGTGCTACCAGGCCCTGGAATACAGCCATGGGATCTGTGGCGATAGTGCAGTCTTAACAGTTTTAGTGTTGATGGTGATAGTAGTAGCTATAGAAACTGTAGTGACAGTTGAAACCGTATCAGTAGTAGAAGCATGACCTGACACCCACCTTCATTTTATTTATTTTACTACCAGGTAATTGTTATATTGTGGTTCATTAATTGAGAATTGCAAAAATAATAATAAAAAATAAGTAAATAGTGCTGTTCTTTATTGAATTTCACCAAATCTAAAGAGGCAATGACATTTCAAAGGTCATTGAGTTGATGGCTGTTCTTCACATCAGTTCAATTTTATTTATATAGCACCATATCATAATAAAGTTACCTCAGGGCACTTTTCAGATGTAGTTAACCATAGGATTATGGTGTGTTTTTGTTTCCTTCTGTCATTTAAGCTGCATTTTGCCATTCAGACTACTTGAAAAATAAGTAAAAGTATCACTTTTTGGAACTTGGGACTTTCCTTTCTTTTACCAAGACATTTTACATTTATTAGGTTTAGCCCTATGTGTGAGATCACAGTTGTGTAACTAGTTATAGTCCAGAACATATTGTCCAGCTCACACCTGAAGTTGGTGTTATGGAAATAGTTATAATATGCTGTAGGAGTTGTTAAGAATATTATTTCACCTGTCAACCTTTACAGCTGTTTTGGGGAAAATTCTAATCAATTCTATAATCAGTCGAGTCTCACATTTTTGCAAAGCAAGTCTCAAGTCTTAAACAATTTGGAGCAAGACCAAGTTAAGTCACAAGTCTTCGTAGGCAAATGCGTGTTTTCTCTGTTTGCTCTTAGCCAAGTATGCTTGGGATCCCCAACAGCAAGTGATCCTCCTACAGCATTGATTCATTTGATAAAATGTGCCATGTGCTAGCTGCACTGCACTTTACAAGGATCTTGAATCCAACACAATTCTGACAGGATTCTCTCTACTCGCTGGCCAGTCATTTTGGTCATTAGATGAGAATATTTTCTAATTAGAGTAGGGCTTTAATGTGAATTCAGTGTTAGACTGTGAGGTGTCGTGTGCGTGTGTGCGCGTGTGCGCGTGCGCGACTGGAGGGCAGAGCAGAAGGAAGATGAATGCAGTAGTTATCCAGTGGGAGGTTCATTCTAATGGCCCATGTGGGACCCCTGTCTTAAAAGCATCTTAAAGCTAAGATGATCCTAAAAGCCATCTTAAGAATTCTTAACTCAGATGGTCTTTCTGAAAGGGGGTAGTCTGAAATCTAATATCTAATCTAATGACATTAACCAGACAGAAATGTATACTACAACAGGTGTGTAAATTATTGCTGTTAATTTGCTTCATTTATGTGTATAACTTAGTGTACATACTGTTTTCATCATCCTCTTCAGCACCACAGATGGCATCAAAGCTGTGCACGTGTATTTAATATTTCAATACTAGTATCAACATTGTACATAAAATTTATACCAAAACTTTTACTTTTTCTTTGAGAAATATAAATATTTCTTTTTACAAAGCCATTTTTCATTTAACACAACAAGTTCTCAAATGTTAAATGTTGTCTAGGAACAAACAGCTATGCAAGAACTTTTGGAAATGCTTTTATAAAACTGTTCAGTTAAAGTCTGCGTAGAGTCAAACTTGTAGTGATAAAGCATTTTATAATGCTAGTTACAGAACTAATATTTTGTATGTACATGGTGTGGTCAATACAAAGAAATTGGTAGTCATACAAAAAAATTAACATATGTAAACCAGTATATGTAACAATGACATAAATAATGTAATATCTATAGCAGTTAAACCACCTGACCAGCACCACACGGCAGACGTACAGTTGTTGACTAGATATTTCCCACAGGAGTTGGTGGAGACCAAAAACAGCTAAAAGTAGACTGAATATTGGTCTTACATTCATGAGGTGGCCAGAAACATGACCCCAAATGCACGTTGCACCGTAACGTTTGGATGTGTAATCAAGTTAAATCAACTTAAAAAGTGATGATTTGTCGATGTTGCTTTCACAATTTGTTTTGGCTGCCCCCAAGTGTCCAAAAAAGATTTGTTATTGCAAGTTTAAGATCTGTTGTAGAGAACTGCAGAGCCGTTGACTGTGATGATCACCTTTTAATTCAATTTAGTTTTTTTAATATGATTAGTAAACAACTATGCTTCAGTTTCATGATGGAATCAAAACGAGCACGGTTGGTTGTCGCTCCTTGTGTGCCAGAAGACGTGCATAAAGTTGAACTCTTCAAGTCGTGGTGGGGGGGTATCAGCAAGTTTTTCAAGATTCACTTCAGTTAATGGTATCCTGTCACATCTGTAGTATTTGAGTCTGTATTGCTACCACTATTGCTACTTAGAGGTAGACACAGTTATTGCAGGCCATTCTAAAAGTAAACCTGATAGCCAGTTTAGCTAAAAGCCAGTCTTTCAGCTAAACTCCGTAAAAGGATATGGCTTGACAGGAGGAAGTGTAAGAGATATGAGAGACAGAGGATGTGTGTTTGCACATGTTGAGCAGATCAGCAGCCAGACTTATAAAAACATGTACAGTAGGTGTTGCTATTTATTTACTGTGGCTGTTAGATGTTTCCTCTGAGAACAATAAGAGGTTTCTTGCTGGCACTAGACAAGCTTCCTCCAACAACAATATTTCATTAGGAAGTGGGAGACCTCATTACAAGCAGTGAACTTACTGTTTGTTTATTGTGCTTTGTAGCTGTGACTCTGAACATACTATGGCTAGTTTGAATTACAATGAGGATGAAGTTTATAATGAAGAAGGACCAGTGATCCCTGAACATGTTCTCATAGGAATTGTTCAGACCTGTTGTCTTGATTCCACATATATCCAGCTTGTTTAGTGAAATGGAGACAGATTTCTGTTCACTCCTGGCTCCTGAATCTCTTACAAATATGTCTTGATTATTCCTTGGGTAGAAATCAATGTCTGATTTTACATATATTAACATTTCATATAACCTAATGATGAACTGGATATTTGTCTTACTGTAGTAGTCAGCAATGTTCTGCTAATCAGAACCAAAACTCTGTAAGCCAATGTTTGAAAAGAATATTCCATCAAAAATTTGTCTAAATTAAAAGTGGACTGAAAGTGGACTGAAAAGTGTTAAGAGGATAGCCACTATGGAACAGTGAATTCAGTCATGGCAAAAGAATCCCCACCCAAACCTCTTCTGCCACTTCTTCTATGTAACAGTGGCAGGTGGCAGCATGCAGATGCATCTACAGTACGCTGCTACAAATAAATTGAAAGTACATCCCAGCATTCATCATCTTCTCTTATCCATACACCAACTTTTCCACATCAGCCAAGTCATTGCCATTGTCTTGGGATCCATCCAGGCTTTCTTTTTACGTTAAGTTGATGATGTATATAAAGACAAGTGAATGGAAACACACTTATTGAATCAGGCCTACCATTTGGGAAAGTGGGTTTGTTGTTGTTGTTGACGACGCTGATACTACTAACATCACTCTCCTGTTGTGTTTGTTGTTGACTGACCAACACACATGCTTGTAGATATGCTGCCAAGCTTTGACAATGTCATCTTTTTGCATTTCCTTAATAACTGCACGGTACAAGCCAACGTTAGGTTGAGATGTGAGTCCAGGCATGGCAGGGGCAGCTATGTCAGGACCATTAGCTGGGATTCAGACTGAATACAGCCCTACGTTAAAATAGTGCAGGGGTTGAGTTGGTGGGCAAGTGTTACTTAAGGTGCCTGTGAGACAGTGAAATCTGATCCAGGAAGTCCAGTTGGTGTAACGGATGAATGTGTTTAAGGGCTTATTAGTTTGTGACACTTACAGACAGGAATTATAGCATTTAGGAACTGACCCATGTTCCCAAAGTCTAGATAAATCTTGTCCTTAATTGTACCTCTGGGGAAGCATTTAGATCTTTTAATTTTATCTCTGGATCTGCCTTGTATTTGCTTCACTGAACCAGCAATAAACTGTTTTTTCAGTTTCATTTATATAGCGCCATATCATAGTTAGTTATCTCAGGGCACTAATCAAAATGTTCTTCTTTAGCATGTTGCAATAGTTACTTTGGCAAGACATTAATTAGATGACAACTTATCAACTTTGTTCATATTTTTATTAGTCTTCTTTGTCGGTTTAGTCACTGGCCAACAGCAAGACAAAAATTCGTAATAGCATGCAGTAGGGTTTGATATGTAGTTTGGTATTGACATCATGGTTCACTATGTTTTCAGCAGAGCAGAGAGAACAAAATGTAATTTATTTTGAAAAATGGAATCATTAAATTGTGGCTCGTGAAAAATAATTCTTACTTTGACTTTACTGATACTTCAAAAACATAGTGCCAAGGCTTTCTGAGTGGAACTGGCACTTTTGACATGTTGGGCACTTCCCAGGACATAGACTGTAATTAGGCTGTATCAAGCTAATAAGTGAAAACAGCTTGATGTCTGTCCCACACGTTGTTGTTGTTGTTGTTGTTGTTAGATGTCAAAATATTCACCGAATCAGTTCCTCTGTGTTCTGTGACTAGACTCTGTGTGTTCTTTAGAAAACAGTGACTGGGGCCATGGCCCTTAGATAACTACAACCTGCAGTCCAGATGAGACATTACAATTAATGGACTCTAGCTACATACAAATTATGTGTGACATCCAATAAGCCAACCCATATAGGTGTACCAGACGATACAAGTCATGTACCAAATGTCCTGTACCATTACACCTGGAGTGGGCATCTGTGTTTGGGTTGTGTTTGTATGTGTGAATGGGTTTTTTCCTGGATGGCACCATCAAGACAGTACAAAGCTCTGTAAATCCAGTTACTGGTAGCACCATCCCCCACAGCCATCCATCAGTGCTGCCAGGCAACCTGATGCTCTTAACCTGGGCGCTCATGTAAGAGTGTTAGTCCCGACCTCCTCTGTGTCTCACCGCACTTTCTCTGTCAGAATATCTCTGTTTTTGGCAGGGGGATCATTTTCTTGCTAGAATTGCAGTGACGTTTACCGCAGGCCAGCTCATTTGAAAAGTAATCACTCTTGAGTCATGACTGCACGTGTTTGGGATTGGTTGCCGGTTTGTGAAGCTTTAACATCAGGAGTTATTACAGAGAGAGCTTATTGTCCTTTGAGTTCACAGGCCAAACTGCATGAACCACGGATCTGGCTTGATCGGCTTTAGTTGGATCCGGCTGAGTTTCTCACCTCAATTTGTTGGAAAATAACATTGTTGGTAATTCTTAACAGGTCTGGGTTATAGTCAGTTTTGGGGTAAAAAGAAAACAAGCTCAATTTAGGACCTACCACCAATAAGTAAGTATACATGAAAATACATGATTTACACAGTAGGTACACTGGGCTCTCCCCTGAATTTTTGAGTGTGTGCTACACCTCAATACATTTTAATGCATCTGATCAATATACAGTACAATGTGATCCCCCTGCCAGCCGATGCAGTTGCTAACTAAAGGAAGTTAAATGACAGAAAATATCCACTTTAAAATTGAGCATTTTACCATTTGACATGAAACTGACACAATGCAATAATTTAGACCAAAGAAATTGACTATAGGTTTTAAAATGCAAACTTAACATTTGAGTTGGATTAAAGTACATGAACTACACATCTGAACAACTCTTCTTGAGATTCAGATGTAAGCAAAAGGGCAATGGGTTGTTAAAATGGCCCTGAATATTTCTTTTCAGCAGCCTGTTGTGTCACATGGCTGCTGGGAGGAATCTGAAGAGATCCCAGATAGTTCCCTAGGCCCTGCTACACGTGTTAGTGGTGACATCTGGACCGTGAGCTGTAACCATCAGCGTACAGCTGTTGCCCCATTTACCTGGGGGTCGGACGGACATGCTGTGGGTGGGATAAAAACCAGACAGGGTTGTTATTAGTTCCCCCCCCCCCCCCCCCTCGGCAGGCCACAGGGCACGGGGGGTGGACTGATCATTGTGTGCATGTTTCAGCTTCACAGCTGGATTCCCCCAAACACTCCTGGAACTCAAGAACCTTACTGCTCTGTAGTTTTACCAGGCATTCTCTCCTCTCCACTGGAGCACTGGAGTGCAGTGCCGGTGATGCCCAGGTCGAGGAGACTTGTGAGCAGGATCTGATGGTATTCCACTGGTTTGCATTACATTAGACCAAACACTTCAAATGTGTAAAACAATACCTTGACTAATTTTGTAGTTTAGATTTGTAATTGTATTACAAAATGCTTTGAATAATTTATTTAGACAGCAGAAGTTTATAAAATGTAACATGATATCATATCATTAAAATACGCAATACGATTTAGAATTATTTCCCAGTCCTACTGTATATTATGTGGAATTATTGTGGTTCTTATATTCAATTTTCATTTCAGAAACTACAGAATGTATTTTTATGGAACATTTGTGGAAATCCATTGGCCAAAATGTGTATGCACCCTGAAGGTGTTTCTAATATTTTGACTTAGTTACAAATAACAAAATAATAAAATATAATTAAATGAATACCACAGCCTCCTTGAGTATTAATACATGCACATGTAGAAAGTAGGTGGCTGGCTTGGTCATGCACACTTAAACATGTTTTTTGAGCTGTACACTACTGTACTGTGATGAAACACATCAGTGATGGTGTTAATATTGACATTTCTTACAAAATTTATAAGAATTGGCATTTCACCATTTTAAAATGGCTCAACACGTCATCTACCATTTTAAATTAGCCCTGGACATGTCTACGTCATATGCCACACACTATGAAGTGATGAGGCCACGACTGTTTCCTCACTCACTTCAATTTGCTGTGACAGAGGGTTCTAGCAGAATTTGATGGTGTAGTTACACTTTAATGATTAAATGTATATTGACTGAATAGCCTTCACAAATGTCGTGAAAAAATAAATAAATCACCTTCTCAAATCTCAACCTGCATGGGCAAAAGACAGAGGAGCTGTTACACACAGCAAAGGCCAGTTGTGTCTTCAGTTCTATACTCCCAGGACAGATGAGATGCTGTGTTGGTCTGTCAGAAGAAGAACTCAGGACACATGCGGCAAAACACATTAGTGCTGCTGGTCAAAGAGATGGTTCAAATGAGTTTGAAGTTTGATATTTAACTGGATTTGTATTTAATGTCAATAGCTCAGTAATGCCTTGGGCTAGTTGGATAAAACTCATTTGTCTTCATCAGAAAAACAGGAGCGATTTTCTTATTTGCATGATTTACCAGTATGGTTTTTTTGTTTGTTTGTTTTTTACCATGTCTATGATCTTTTCCCTAATTTAACAAATTATTTCAGTTGAATAAACTTTACCAAACCTTACTATAGAAGTGGTACTTTTTGCTTTTGGTTTTTGGGAATTGGTTGGGACCACCTTCACCCTGAGTCATGTTCCGTTTCCATCTCTTTTCTCAACTATGTCTTTCAGAGGAACAGCTTTTGACAGGATGAAGCTCGAGATAGTTTGCCTGCCACACAGAGGCCGCTGCTTATTTAGCAGGTGCTGTTTAATGCACTTTCTCACTTCGTTTACACACACTGTTATAAGAGCTCTAAACATGGTAGAGTGAGAAATTGGACTTCAAAGGGACATTTGCTTTTGGAATGGAGGGATTGTTTAGGGCAGGGACTAAGGTGCAGATTATAGGCTTGCATAAACATCTTCACTTTCTGTGTGTGTGTGTGTGTGTGTGTGTGTGTGTGTGTGTGTGTGTGTCTTCTCTACACCCACGTCCCAGTTCCTGTTCTTCACCCAGTTTCCTTGGGCGGCACTCACTAAGTGCTAGCTCCATGGACCACCAGGATTCCACAAGTATGTTGCTGCCCACCGCATAGCTATAATTGCCTTCAACAATAAAAAAAAAAAAAGAGAAAGATTTGAACAATATTGGGTCGTTTTTTCCCTTCTTTTTTATGGAAGATTTTAATTTAGGCTTTTGCCTTCATGTCAGAAAGCAGCCCGTGACGTGGATCCACCCATTGTCTGCTCAACTGCAGGCAGATTGCCTTGTGAGAATGATGAGTGACTGGTGTGGGCCTGAGGTGACAGGAAGGCCTCATCTATATCACACCCAATCAAACTTTGGGAAACCTTTTCAGTGTGATATTCCAGGTTATAGTAGTGAGTAAAAGGGAGTTTTTCCCAGCTGGCGCTAGTCCTACTGTTGGGTCTAAAATACTTTAAGGAGTATGGTCATATGTGCCATGAGAAAACGTCTGTTATGATTTGGCACTATATAAGTAAATTGAATACAACTGAGTAACCATAGTGTTTAGCCATCTGTGGGGTATGGCTAGGCTGGGGTCTGAACTGGTGGCACTTTGCTATTGCATTGCATTGCATTGCATGTCATCACATTACATTTCTAGTAATTTCACATTTATTCTAGGTTCCATTCATCAGTGATTGCATAAATGAAATCTCAGAAGAAGAGATACTACTGTTTAAATGCTTCATGAACAAAAGTGGAGCTGTTCTATCGACAATTAGTGTCTGTCTGTGTCAGAAGCTGACAGGTCTGAATGGGATGAACCTGGCCTCTCCTGGTAGTGGACTGGTATTTTAAGAGGGATGGAATAGGAAGTATCCCCCTATTTTGGTGACCCTCTGTCACACTGCACCGGTTGTATCTGGGTCCTCAACATTACACCACATTACACAAACAACTTTCTGAAGGGCTAGGCATCCACGCTCTCACTGTCGCCACACCATTTGGTTCTCTTTTTGCTTGTCTTTGAAGTCCACATAAGTGCTTGTACGGGGTAGGAGATTCGGCGTGGGTCCGAAGAATCCAGTTCATGGCAGAATAAATGAATATTCAGTGAACTCCTCAGCTGATGGAAACTGAAGCGTCAGACTGACTGAGCACTGAGTGTATCTGTTAACGTGCAGCCTTATCTAGACGGAAGTGAAGCAAGTGTCTAGTTCTGCTTTTGCCTTGTGTTAGGTCATTGTGGTTGTGTGGTCCTCTCTCTTGGTTTCCATGTACAGAATGATAGGGTGAATAGCTTTAAATCAGCAGTGTTTTGGAGTGCTTTTGATGTAATAAAAACGGGTCGGTCGCAACCCTAAGTTTGGGAAAGACTGGTGTAAAGAATGAAAAAGAGAGCTAGAAAATAATGTTAGCCCCTCCTAATCAACCATCGGAAGGTGTGGGTGGAGAGCGTTTCTGACAGTATGCAACCATCCGACAAGCACTTCTGAAAATGTATACTGGCCCCTTTAGTCTGTTGACTCATGAGATGAGGTACAGTTCATGTGGGATTTTCATTAGTGCTTTTTGTTGTCCTATCTCCAAAAGACCTTAGGCTCTTGAGACCCTAGTTTTTCCTCTCTGTTCTGTAGCAGTAATCTGTGTTTCGTCTGTGGATTCTTTGTCAAGGTAGAAATTCACCACAAGGCTTTGAGAGGACTTCTTTTCAACACTCCACTACTGAGATCAGGTCTTAATTTTGTTTTTAAGAAAACAAAACAAGTGTGATGCTATAGAGATAATGACATTGGGACAAATGTGCTTTTTATGCAGTGTTTTCAAACTGTAGCATGAAAACATACATGTGGTATTCTACACGTACACAGATGATGTTAGGAGAGCTGTTGCTCCATCATTAACTGGGGCTTTAGAGATATGCTTTCAATAGGCTTTATCTCAAACACTTATTTGAGCCATCCTTAGTGTGTTTGGATATAATATCAGCTCAGGCCTCCACTGATATCGTATCTGTCCACTGAGCGAGGTTCCACTTTGACACTGGTGAATCAAAACTTTCAACAGAGAGTGTTTATAAACTGGGCGATAAGCGCCTCAGGTCGAGGCCATGTCCATCAGAGGCTGACATCTGGTCAGGAGCCTGGTGGGTCCCATGAGCCGTTCAGTGGGAGGATGTTTGGCTACACTATCTCATGAGAATTAGGACAGGATTGAAAAATCAAGAGTCAGGATGAATTTATATCTGTTATCTTATCTCTATTTATCTTGGCCCCAATTGACTGTTGATTCATTGTAAATCAGATAAAAACACAGTCACTAAGGACTGAATGTTTAATGATGTGAGCATTGCAAACTGAATTACATACACCTTCATTTTATATATTTTCTATTAGCGGGGCAGATGTCTCCTGGTAAATTTACACAAAAAATTTTTTGTAAGAATTTTGAGAAATCTTAGAAAACCTTTTATTTTATTTTTTATTTTTTATGTGGCTTTACTGTCTTGTAATTGAGTCGTAACAGTGCATATCTCCCATCTCTCCCTGGGAGCCTGAGCTAAAGAAGACATCTGGATAGAGGGACTGGCTGGAGGGAACAAAGGGCCTATTCTGCTCCCTGTTACCGAGTTCTGTCCAATCCTAAATTGACACACAAACCAAAGGGCCTGTTTGCATTCCTCCTTTATCAGCGCTCTCAGCATGCTGAAGTAATACAAGCTCATATCCAGTAACAGCACTAAATGGTAATGGAACTTAATAAGGTAATTGTCTTCTTATTGTGATGTGCAACATATAAAGCCTGACCAGAAGATTGAGCAAACTCTGATTATGATTAAGACAGAAAATAAAGAAACTCCTTTTAGACCACAGTCTAGTGTTATTTTATATTTTTCTTATTGTCAGCAAATCTCATTCAAAGGCCGAAACCAACAATGTGTTAGTTTGTCTCTAAACACTTTCTGACTTCCCCACTATGTCTGCAGCAATTGGCCCCAAGCCCATTGGTTCATATTGAAGGTGGAAATATGTAAAAACACCTCACAAATAGTTTTATTTTAATAGAGGTAAACTACAAAAATTCTTAGTAGGTTTTTAGCACAACTAAAAATGCTTTTGTTACTCAAAATAGGAAATGTAATGCAGGAACATGTCACCTAGTGCAACAATGTGGCTCTGTTCTGTCCCTGTTACAATCCTTTATGCAATCCGACAGGCAGTTTAACTCCTTCCCCAAATCACCACACTGGACGAAGACAACCATTTATCTTGTTTAATGGCTGACTGGGAATTGGGTAAAACTGAGACAAAGGATACAATTAATAATTCTTTCCATAAACACAGTAACTTCACACAAATGCACTCGCTGCGTTGTGGCTAAGATGTAATGCTATATCAACCTGCTAACACAATGCTATCACATGAACAGTACACATTAGCAAGACTGCAGCGTGTTCATTAGACTTTCAGCAGTTAACTTATGCACATTAACACAACATGTGGACATAACTATTAAATCTGTTCATTCTTCAAATATATCTCACACATATAATTAATTAACTTCACATAACGACGATGCTCGTCTAAGCATAAAAACAGAAGAAGTGTGTGACGATCTTTTATGGAAGAGTCTTTGCGCATACTGATGCGCATTCTGATGACGTCATCAAGAAGCACCGCTGATCGCGCTCAAATGCGATGCCCTTTAGAGTCGCCAGAGAGAGCTGACAGAATCCTCTCTAGTCACTGTCGGTGACTGCACAGGCTCATTGATGTGTTTTTAATCGTTTTTAGACAACAATGGAGCTCTGTGGCACAGAGGAATAAGATGTATCAGGTGTTGGGTCGCTCAGTCGTTTTCCATAAACACTCTCTGGCAATCTGCTTACTCAGTATCTAGAACCATTTCTGCAAATCCTCATAGGTGGCTGACATCTGAACAAATTTAAACAGAGGAAGTCTAAAAAACATTTTATCAATTTAATTATAAAATGACTGATCAAATTTAAGCGTGAATATTGGAGTTTAAGACAAAAGTATTGATTTTTCACTGTAAGCCTAAAATTGGACTTTTAGGTGTTCGATAAATACAGACTCTGAGGTTTCCAATGTGGAAACTGGAGTGCAGTTGCTAAAAGAGAGGATAGTGTTACTTGGTCAGTTTCCTTGTCCAGATTTATCCAGCTGTTCTGTGAACTGGGGATCAATGCCAATGTGTTGAATCATCAGAACTAGCCAAACAGGAACAAACAGGAAATCGATAGTAAATTCAACTGTCACCAGCCAGTTTACAGCACAGCAACTTTTCTAAAAGGGTTTCGTCTGAACTGGCCTTTTAACAAAGTGATTGTGATGTGCTTAAGTCAGATACTTGTGGTTGTGTTGCAGTGAACTGACAGAAACACGTCAGTGCTTGCGTCACGTCCCTGTGGGCATCTCTCCATAAGAACAACACAGCATGCTTACTCACATTTCTGCTATGTTCTGGATAAGTGGACGGGGAAAGATAAACATCTGTCAGCGTGTTTGTTTTTTTGATTTGGTCAATTTTCCACTGCGAAAACAGGAAAATAATGTTGGAATGTCACTGTTTTAGCAGTTTGTAGCTCCGTAACTCTGATGATAGCTTCTAGTGTTCAAGGACAATATTGCATTTTTCTACCAGTGTTCTTTGTATTCATGCATAAATAAATGAAAATGTATATATGTTGATACTATGATATTTAAGCTGTCCTCATCAGTTTGGAGCAATGAAATGTGAGCTATTGACACATTAGACGCATTTGTTGGCAGGGAAATGTTTCAGTTTTGCCTGATGCAGCAGATACAATCACAGTTGTGATTCTGCTCTCCTCTCTGTGTTTGGCAGCACTGAGTCTGTTCTGTTCTCATATCCTGCCTGTTGTCTTTCTAATATGCTTACCTGGCCCTGTTCAAACTGTACCGTGTCTTTCTTTGGTGCATCATCAAATTAATTCAGGCCACAACATACAATTTCTTCATTATCTCTTCAGTTCCCCTGTTGACTCAGAGCCATTTCTACCAAATTGCTCTTCTTGTCAGAGGCTTTATGTGTTGTAACAGGCATCTTTTTTAAACTAATCTGACCCTTTTGTTTGTTTATGATTTGAACTGGATTGGCTGTCCTGTCATTAAAAGTACTGGACTAAGGCATTCCTGCGCAATTCTCAGTGTCTTATGCAAGCCCAGACCCATAGTATCTATTGTTGGTGTAACAGAATGTTACTGGAAATGTTTCAGATAGAAATATAAATACATTTTATGGTTGAAACACAAACATTGGAATAACAGCTGGAAAAGTTATAGAGTAAATAAAGTCTGTAATTGGTTTGTCCTGGAGCCACACAGTTTTAAACCAACTGTTTTTAAATGAGGCTTTGCAGAGAAAAAGCAACCATGAAAATCTCAAATACTGCTTCAGTGCGTAGCTGTGTAGTATATCAGCAGCTTTTTCACATCATTAACTTTCTTACCCTCATGATCATCTTTAACTCTGTCTCTCTGGTTGATGCTAATGCGTGCCAAGTCACCTTTTCCGGCTTTTCAGGCTTATTAAGGGGCAGTCAGATTTGAATCAGGACAGTCTAAATCAACAATTCTCTGAGGACTGTACAGTCTCACTCACCAGCCAGTCCATAAGTTAGATGGCTAATATTGATGAAGTTATGTGGTGTCATGATGCTGTTGATGGTAAACCCCCCTCCCATCACACACATCACTACCAGACCTATTGTGGAGCTGTCTTGTCTGGTGTGAGAAGCTTTTCCCTGAGTAGAGAAATTAGGTTGGACAGACCACCCTCCTTTACAAAAGAGCCAATCACAGCAGTATAATGGCCTTCTCCAATTAGATTTACATGGCCCGCTCAGAGGCAGTCACTGCCTATTGTCCTACAGATTGAACCCAGCCAGAGCGGCAGCCATGTTCTGCTCTTACTGAGCCAAAGGCTTCACTTCCCCTGCCTGCACACAAGGATAGAAAACAGTAGATGTGACATTACGTCTTAATTTGTGGCAAAAACATCCATGTTACCTGGGTATTGTTTACAATTACCACTTATTGGCAGCAACTATTTTTGTCAGCTGTTTTGTACATTTTTCTTATGTACAATTTATCACTTTGATAAATAGGTTTGTAATTTACTGCCAACACAGGCCATAATACTGAATCTATTTAGGATTTCTACATTAAAATATTGAAATCATTTAATACAGGCTATTAGACATTCAGAATACCAAAGACAGTTCTTGCATGTTAAGTTCAGGCAAAATTGACAAAATAAATTCATGGTCTGCATCATAAGTGCACAATCATGACATACCAGGCACAGTTGTCTTACACTCATTACTGTTAATACATAACAGTATTGGTGCATTGGTAGAAAAATATAAGGATTATAAAGACAAAACAAGCCTATTTCACCATAGGTTCCAATTACAGAAAGTTTTAAACTGGACCCAGGTAAGATGGCTGCCATTTGGTACCATTCTGGAATGGAAAGTTATTATATGTCGCCTACTGTTTAATCTGCTGTTTAATATCTATGCCTGCACATCACTACCTTTGCTGCAACAAGCCTTCTAGCATCACACACACACGCCTACATATGTACATCCAAACACATACACACAATCTGTTGTACTGACATCTGAATGGTGGGAAATCTTGTCACATGAGCTACACAGATCAGCAAATCCCATCTACCTTACCATAACCGTGTCTTCTGTCTGTATGACACATTTGGTGGTACAGGCAGAAGATGGCAACACTGTCGATTTGTGTTGCACTAAAACATTCAACATGAATTAAGTAACTATGGCAATGTGTTTTATTCCCAACTGTAACAAGGAAGCACTCTGGAATCACTCACACTAAATTTACCATAGCTGTGATTCATTCTCCATAGTAATGTTGGCTGAGACTCATAGGTATCAAAGTAGCTTATTTAGAGCCATCTGCCATACAAAACAAATGTATGAAATGAAACCTGATAGTCAAAACATAATGGTTAAATTATCCAGGAGACCTAGGACTGTGTGTATATCTTAAGGAACATTGAGAAGATCATTAATAGAAAAGTTTGAAATGGGCATTTTGCAGGGAATTACTTAACAGAGTTGTTCTCTGGTGTTTGGTCTCTTGTGTAGTTGGTTTAAAAATACTTTTCTCAGGGTTCTTGAGGTTTGCCAGGCTGGAGAGAGATTCACATCAGAGAATCAATTTTAAGGAGTTTGCAATCTTGTGGCATGTAGCAGTGTGTATTTAGGGTCTGATCTCCTGCAGGATAATGGTATTATTTCACCCTTCTCATGGACTTTGACTGTGTTCATTGGTTTGGCATCTCCCTTCACTTCAGATAACTTTGTTTTGTGTCGCTGACTTTGTTGTTGGCTTGATAATACTGTTTCTCTCTTGCTTTGCTTTGATTATTGTGGTTGTGCTACCAAAGTGAAAAAATATGTACGTCTGCACTGTCTGTAGGGCTGTCAACTTTTCGAAAAGTCAAGTTCGAACAAATTCCAACTAAGACGTAATTCTTAATATAGCTCGTTCTAGGTCCTCCCCATTTGTATTTATTTGCTTAATATAAAAATAGGTCAATAAGGCATGCAATAATAGGGCAACGAAATCTTAGAGCAGCCCTTATTTCAGCTCTCAAAACTGTCTAACAGCTGTGTTTGAAATGAAGCACACAAAGCTTTAGCTCCCAGCAATAACTTGTTGTCTTTGTCTTGCCTCTGTTAGAGAACCATTCTACTTAGTAGGGACAGGGGTGTTGTGAGGTTAATGACTGTGAAGAAATTGCACTGATGAGTCATAAGTTGCAAAAGTGACCACAAACGTGGAGGTCATGTAATTAGGAAGGGTGCTAATGATGGTGAAGCCGCAGGAGAGAGACAAACATCCTGACCAATTAGCTGTAAGCTGATGGCCACTGGTGTTACCCTGCTGGATACAGTCTGAGCCAGCACAGAGCTCTCCTTCAGCATCACGATCAACTGAACCGACCTGGACAATACGGTGTGGCGGGGAAACTACTCCGTTTCTTGCAAAGCTTCAACCCTTGTCCCACAAATAAAACAAATACAGACAAAGCCATACGGCAGTAACTGGAGGCATATTTTTTACCACAAATGTAAGACGGCGTATATATGCAGTGAAAGAGAAGTTAAAAAACCCTGGTACAACCACAGTAATAATCTCACTAACAGTCTCTATATGTTCAGTTTTTATTCATGACAACTGTATAGATGACTATCAGGGATGCCCTGATCAAGCTTTTTTGGCCCAAATCCCAAACCGAGTCCTATTTAATATTGGGTATTTCCGATATTGATTGATTGATCCAATCCTTTACTTATATTTACCTTAATGTTGATGCATCTGACACATTGGGATGAAATATGTAGCCTTCTTATTTTTCACACGGTTCTTGATCCAACTACTGAAGGCCCTGGTTCAAAACTATAAAGCAGATCAGCTTAAATTATTGATACCTTATTGAGGAACATTTAACTGGCAGAATGCGACTCCTGAAATTGACGTGAAGCGATCCACTATGGACCATAAAATCACTCATCCACTAGTGGTTGTACAGTGGTGCCAAAGACTGAGGTGAAAGAAACATCAGAGTACAGACACTGACCTGCAGAGAGCACACAAACCCAACAACAACAAAGTTTGATTTTGGCCTGCCATCAACTTACTCACAGAATTAAAGTTAATTAGGGACAGCTGATGTGACCTGCCGTCTCTGACATTTGTCATTTCAACAGGTGAAAGCAACGTCCAGTGCCAGCCTGGTTTCAGATGTAAAGGCTGACCTTTGACCTCTTAATGCACAGCTTGGTTCAAGACTTCCAATAATGACAAGGTTATAAGTGTGTTTTGATTGGCAGACTTCCCACTTTTAGGTGCAGAGGAATGCAGGCTAAAGCCATGGAAAAGCAAAGAGCTAGTCAGGCAGTTCCTATGATCGTATTCAGCTTCAGGTATCACTTTCCATAGCTCTCAGGCTTGTCCTGTCTTATTCCCTGTATGGCCTTTCCCTGGAGATCAGGCTTGTGGCTACATTCCAGAGCCGTCCTCTCAAATTAAACTTTCTGGGGGCTGTAGCCGTTCTGATGCTCCCTTCATTAGGAGGCAACAACATAAACCCTGCCTTCTTGACCGCTGTTGAGATCCTGCCAGCGGCTCCAAAGCAGCTGTCCTAATGTTTACACTTTTAGCCTCCTGCGATTTGAGGAACAGTAGGTTGGTAAAGCACCAGCAAATCTGCAGTTAACACTCACTCACTTACATGTTGTCAACAGTGGACTGAGTCGATGGTGCTTTTCAACA
Source organism: Nannoperca obscura (assembly GCA_036024295.1). Lineage (NCBI taxonomy): Eukaryota > Metazoa > Chordata > Actinopteri > Centrarchiformes > Percichthyidae > Nannoperca > Nannoperca obscura. Next base: position 6,100 of record JAVQJL010100718.1, on the reverse strand, counting down.
CACTGTACAGGCCCTTCATTTTTAGTTTGCTTCAGCAGAATAAAGGAATACATACAAGTATTAGTATTGGTTTACTTTGAATGTGTTTACATGCACAACATGCTTTATGCAGTACATTAGAGGCCGATAACTATCTGTTTTTTGAGGTCGATAACAAAAAACGATATTAAAAATGTGGAAAACAAATTGAATATTTTCTTAAAATATTATTATAATTATAATAAAATATTATGTATAAAAATATTTGCAACTTGTGCAAAACCTTCCGCCTCTCTCTCTTCTGCCTCGTATCATTCCGCTAAGCCCCTCCCACCAAACCCACAACTTCGGCCGGTAGCAGAAGGCGAACCGTATCCCTTGTAGGGTTCACTCTCCACGGCATGAGTCTCAGTGAGACCCGGTCCCTCCCGCTGTGACATGTCTTCTCAGAGACGCCCCTCCAGTGCTTCACAGCCGCAGAGCACCCCAGGCTTCAGAGGCAGCTGCAACTCTGTACAGTAACAAGAAGAGCGGCTAGTACACAACACACACCACTGTCCCCCGTCAAAGGTTATTCCCCAATGTTTGTCATCACGCCTCTTTGCAACAAGCGCCACGGCATCAAACATAATGAGCCTGAAGCTCCGTGTGGAGCCTGGATGTGTTTTTTTGTACTTTATGCTGGTAGAGAGGAGGGGGTGGTTGGTCTAAGCATCAAAGTCTACAAGAATTCAACAAATTTTCAGACACACCACTAATTAGGTTTAACTGTGAGAGTAAATTACAATTTTACAATTTAAAATTCGTTAGTGAAATTATAAATTTAAGCAATTGAAAAATCTCTAAGTAAGACTATGGACCATTTCTGGAAACCCTGTAACCCAACAGACTGGTATTCATAGCAAGGTGCTTATCATGTTCATGCAACATCATGGGTATGAGTGCAGCTGGTGACAAAATTGCCGGCAATGCCTGTACCTTCATTACTCATGTCGCAGTAAGCTGTGTGCTTTAGTGCAGACATGGCAAAAGTATTTTTTTACATTTAAATGTGCACCTGTAATAATGAACATCCAGTTATTTAAATGTACCTCAGTGGCACTAACACCAATCCATATCCTGTCTCCACAGATGCAGCAGCTCTTCTATGAGAACTATGAACCAAATAAGAAGGGGTACATACGAGAACTCCACAACAGCAAGATCCATCGAGCCATCACCCTCCACCCCAACAAGAACCCTCCCTACCAGTATCGCCTACACAGCTATATGCTCAGCCGCAAGATCGCAGACCTGCGCCACCGAACCATTCAACTCCACCGGGAGATCGTCCAGATGGGTCGCTACGGAGCGGCTGAGCCCAGCCGAGAGGACCTGCAGCTTGGCATGCCGCCCTCATTTATGCGCTTCCACCCACACCAGAGAGAGGAGGTCCTGGAGTGGGAGTTTCTGACAGGGAAGTACCTGTTCTCATCATCTGATGGTCAGCCACCCCGCCGTGGGATGGATTCCTCCCAGAGGCAAGCCCTGGATGACATAATCATGCAAGTGATGGAGATGATCAACGCCAATGCCAAGACACGGGGCCGAGTCATTGATTTCAAAGAAATCCAGTATGGCTACCGGAGGGTCAATCCCTTACATGGGGCAGAATATGTGCTGGATCTGCTGCTGCTTTACAAGAAGCACAAAGGAAAGACCATGACAGTTCCTGTGAGGAGGCACGCCTACCTGCAGCAGACCTTCAGCCAGATCCAGTTCAGAGAAGAGGAGGACATGGATGCCAGAGCTCTTGCCAGCCACATTAACAAGGAGTCCGACTCCCTCTCATTTCTGTCTAACTCCCTCAAGATGCTGGTGCCCTTCAAGCTGGCCGCCTCTGGCCAGGACCAGAGGGAGCCTAAAGAGAAGAAAGTCAACATCTTGGTACCTTTGTCGGGACGCTATGACATCTTTGTGCGTTTCATGGCCAACTTTGAACGAGTTTGTCTGATCCCCAACCAGAATGTTAAGCTACTGATCCTGCTCTTCAGCACAGACAACAACACAGAGCGGGTCAAGCAGGTGGAGTTGATGAGGGAGTATCACATGAAGTATCCCCGCGCTGAGATAGAGATAAAGCCTGTTGCAGGCTCCTTCTCCAGGGCTCTGGCTTTGGAAGTGGGCTCCTTGCACTTCTCTAACGATTCACTGCTCTTCTACTGTGACGTGGATCTGCTCTTCACCAGTGACTTCCTCAAGCGATGTCGGACCAACACCGCCCTGGGGGAGCAGACCTACTTCCCTATCATCTTCAGCCAGTATGACCCCAAGGTTGTGTACGCTGGGAAGGTCCCTAGCAACAACCACTACGTCTTCACCTCCAAGACAGGCCTGTGGAGGAACTATGGCTTTGGGATCGTCTGTGTCTACAAGGGAGACTTAGTCCGAGCTGGAGGCTTTGATACCTCCATACAAGGGTGGGGATTGGAGGACGTGGACCTTTTTAATAAATTTGTCCAGTCAGGGATTAAGTTGTTTAGAAGCACAGACATGGGGATAGTGCACGTCCACCACCCTGTCATATGTGACCCCAACCTTGAGGCAAAGCAATATAAGATGTGCCTGGGCTCCAAAGCTTCATCACACGGTTCCACCCAACAGCTGGCCGAGCTCTGGCTGGAGAAGAACGATCATGGCTTCAGGAGACTGGCCAGCAATAATGGCTCAGTTAGGACAGCGTGAGAAAAGCCGGGCTGCAGACCTTCGCAAACTGAACCTGAACATGTTCTGTGCTCACTTCTTCTTCTTAGTGGTGTTTTCACTACCTAATTTATTTTTTACTGAAATGAAAGACTTCACATGGATATATTTTGAAAATATGTCTTCTTTTTTTTCAACGCCATGATGAACAATTCGTAGACACAGTCTGGGTTCTAGTTTGGAAGTACATGTTTTGATTAATGTTAGAAGGAATATTGACCAATATTCTTGTGAGCCTCAATACATCTGGAGCCAGAGGCTCCTCTAGCCTGTTACATTTTATCTGTCAGGACGGTGAGAGGCCGGGGTTATAAATGTGTACCTTAGTGCAGTACACCATCATAGTCCTTAAATATTCAGTTTGTCTTGTGTGCAGAAAACAGACTGGTGTCCATGTACTCTCAGACCAGCAGCGCTCGAAACATAACTCAACTCGTGATTATGAATGTTTACAAAAGACTGATTCTAAAAAAACATTTCATCAATACAAAGTCACATCACAGCAATCTCAATGATTACTAAGGGCCATTTCATTTGATTTCTTTGATTTACAGTGGTTTAACATTTGCTTTTATGGTTTTGGTAATATGACACAACACTGTTACTGTTTCTCCAGGATTTATTTGTATATTTCTTTATTATTAATTTCTGTGAACCCAACTGCTGGATTTTATATCTGCAATTCATCGTTTGCTGTCTAATTTATTGAATTTGCAGGCTCCATTTTCTACATTCTCTGACTGTTGAAATATGTATATTGGAAAGATTGTATAACCATGTCAGTTGTGGGATAGTGTGTTGTTTTTTTAAAAACTCATTATCACCAAAGAGTTTTGCACAGTCTATCATGTTGTGTGTGTGTGTATCTGTGTGTCTGTGTGTCTGTCTGTCTGTCTGTCTGTCTGTCTGTCTGTCTGTCTGTCTGTGTGTCTGTGTGCATGCGTGGGTGGTGTTTTGTAGGCACAAACATGAAACTGGCTATATAACTGAGAATAAACACAAAAGCTCTATCTATCCCAGGCTTTTCTAATGGGTGAAGTGGGAACCAGTCTGGCCTTTATTCCAGTGGGTTGAAATGAGAGCAGCACTTTGGTCAGCCAGCTCAAGTCACACATCACCGTCCCTTTTGAGAAATAACTTTCTTTTATGTTGAAATAAAAAGTGTTGTGGCAGGTCCCAGTCTACAGAGGTGTGGCTTCAGTGCTGATTCCATTGTGCTGTGATGGGAACAACCCACATTGCCTGGTCTTGTGTTACAGTTTTGAGGACAGAACATTTCTTCATGGCAGGCTGGAATCACTGCCCTGCTCCTGTCTGGGTTGCCTATATGGAGGTACTGTACGTTGTAGCACTCCATCGGGTTGATGCTCTTCTTTCAGCATTACAACATGACTGGCTGATTTTAAAAACGATGTAACAGGATGAATGACTGTGCTGTCATCATAGTGGGTTTTTTTTTCTTTGACCTTTTTTGTAATTTTTGTTCTTTCACCTCTGTCCAACTGGGCAAGGTTTTTTATTTAAAAATAAATAAAATGGGGGAAAAGTACTCAAATCTGCTTTTGTGGTATTTTTCTCAGTCTGCTATATTCTCAGTTATCACCTCCCAGGATGATCATCGCAGAAACAAGTAAAATGTAGGAGTCACCATAGGGCAATTTCAGTTTTTAATTGTGCCTGAGTGTTTCATATTGAACCAGGAGTCTCAGGCCCCCTGAGGGTGAGGAGCCTGGAGCAGTTGCCCTCTTTGCCTTGTTAGTAATCCAGCCTTGGGGACATTCCGAACCAGTCCATGGAAAGAATCAGGCTTTAACTGCAAAGACTCCCCAGTAATTGAGATTGTGGAATTAATTAAAGCAATACTAATATTATATGAACAGTAATAAATCTTATCACTTAGTAGCTGCAAGTAAACCCTGAAGGAAAGTGTGAAGCAGCTGAGATGAAGCTCATTGGTGGTTCTGTGATCTGTGTGTGATCCCTGTCTTTTAGACGGAAGCCCCTGCAGGGACAATAAAACAGGGCCTCCAAAGCAAATGCTGGGATAAGTCAATACTCTGCTTTTGTGTCCGCTGTAAAGGCAGTCAGGGCAGCAGAGCCTCAACCTTGTGTTTCAACTGATCTGGACTTGATTGACTATGATCATTTTCAATTATTCCTCTATGCACACATATTGGAAGTCTTTAAAATGTAGGAGCTGTCAGTGGTACAAAAATGCTATCATTTCTGTATTTGAAGTTCATAGGCCAGTCAAAAGCTGTATCTAAATTCAGGGTCTGCATCCTTTGAAGGCCAAATGCATCACAGTGCGCAACAAGGCTGTCCCATTTCTAAGGCTCCTTTTTCCCCCAAATTTGGAGGATCCAATGGATCCTTCTCGCTCCAAACTATCCCAAGATTCATTTTTCACAAGAGAAAATGGCGTCCCCAAATGTACTGTCAACAGCAGCCGAGGAGAATTACAATTTCAAATGCAAGTACTGGGTTTCAACCCATTCAAACAGCTAACAATACAAATGTTAAAAAACCATGGGCCCTTACAAACCTCAGGGCGCTCCATGAACTCACCTAGGAGACTGTGTACCATTAAGTGGGTTCGATTCTAACCCGGGCCCTTTTCTGCATCACATCCCCTCTCTCTCTTCAGCTGTCATTATCAAAAATAAAGGTAAAAACACCCAATCTTTTACAAAACCTTAACTGCTCTCAAGGTTGTTTTACACATTAGGCACTGAGACCAACCAAATGCCCCACTGACTGCTTCAACCAAAAACAGAAATGTTTCTTTTTTTTCTTTCCTCTTCACAGTTTGGCAAATGGTTTCGTGTGTATGTGTACATTTGTGCATGTATATGTATATGCGTCAGAACAAGTGTCAAGACTGTTATGCAAAATAAGAGCGCAGCCTTGGCAATGATAAGGTTTTTCAAACTTTATCTCATTAACGTATATGGAAGTGCAAAATCATAGAAATACCTGTCTGACAACAACAGGTCTATTATAAGTTTCACAAAGACAGTATTTATTACAGGACTGCTGTACATTAAATTACAATTATATTACAATGTACACCAGTTTTTATTTTTCTGCTCACTCAGTGTATTACCAGTTCCAGGCTGGGAAATCCAGGCCAGGATAATAATTAGTTATTGAATGAATTCTTGAACTTGGAAACAGCATTTAATAAAGCAATATCACCTCAAGATCTGTTAAGAAGTTGTTTTGATTCTACTGAATACACAGTCAGTTTAGGGAGATGCTGTCTATCATCTTGTGTGTGTGTCTCTCTCTCTCTCACACACACACACACACACACACACACACACACACACACACACACACACACACACAATACAGGGCTGTTTTATGGACATGCCTA
>JAVQJL010100717.1:0-12694 GCA_036024295.1 Nannoperca obscura | reverse complement strand
TCAAATATTGTTCACAAAATTGTCTAAATTCATGTTAGTGTAGATATAACTACCTACATTTAAAATGTAGATTTGCTCAAGTAAATTGATTTTTTTTATTTGTGCACTGTAAAAACAACCATTTTGTATATGTTTAGTGAACTTCTTGGCATTTTGTGAAGGGATAACTAATATTCAGTTAGTTTAAGACAAAAAATTGTGTAGAGCCTCCATGAAAAAGCAAGAAAATTAAAAAAAAATATTATTTAAAAAAGAAACGGCAAAGTAGAACCAACTGAAACTAATTAGTGAGTTGAGGACAACATTTCTGTTAGAAAACTGAAACTTAGAGCACCAGACTGTTGAGTATGACATGACTATGTTGTTGTACTGATGAAACTAGTGCTTTGAAATTGAAAGTGTTGAGTTGACCTTAAAAGCAAACACAATCAACAGCAAATGAACATGCGAGAATATCAAAAACCAGGGAGACAGCTTACCAAAATATGATAATACCTTTGTCCTGATGCAGGAATAAAGACCTGTCTAGTAAACTGAAGGCCAGCACTGTACTGTATTGCAACAGGATGTCCTGAGTTTTCTTGTTATATACCTGTCAGGACAGGACCATGTACGTCACACTCCATTCCTAAAATGATCAAAAAGTTTAGATTTAGTGAGGAGATGTTGGCCACTAAACCTGATCTTTGGCACAGAGACCCTTTCAGAGGCTGGTTGTGAGTTGTGTAGCTGGTCAAAGTGGCATAATACAGCTTATATTGAGATTGGTTCCGGTCACTTCACTGCAGCTGTAATATCAGTCTACAAACTCATTCCATCCACAGCTTTATAAAAACTAGCTCTCATTGACACACTTTCCCCTTTTTTTAACAGTTGCTCGTTGCATTTATCCATCCCAAAGGAACTATGAAGGAGTGATTATCTACTCCCAGCTAAAGTAGACAGTTTAGCTTTCCATAATGCCCGCTTCTTCTTCCTCTCACTGTGTCTTTCTTAAACTCCCTCGTGCATCTGATGTTATCTGTCTTTCATGCTTGTTTTCCTCATTCCTATTGTCTTTATTTATCCCCATCCTTCCCCCAGTCCTCCCACCCTTTATCATTTTCTCTTCCACTATCTTCTTCCTCTGCATGTTCTGTCTTTTCATTTACTGTAGATGGACTGTGGAATCTTTGTGAACAATATCTAGTGAGCAGCAAATAACAAACAAGCATGATGTAATGGAGAGGTCAGGATAAGGAATAGCAAAGTGAACAGGGAAAGGCGAGAAGGAACCTGCCTCAGCACATCGTGTAGTAGTAGTTTATGATGAGTCTGAGCGGTTTTAGTTTACTGATTTGGTCTTTTTCTGCCTTTCACCATTTTCATCATAGTGAATTATTGTGGTAGGACATCAAGTCCACAGTTTTCCTAACATAAAAAGGAACGTCGCTGTAGCTCTCGTGCCTGGATGAGTTTTGTGCAGATGAAGAGACAGGTTTTCGCTGCTGCATCTATAACGAAAAAACAGTCACACTAATTTTAAATAGGAGGATTATGTTTCAAGTGATACGATGGAGCTCAGGATGGGTTATCAAAGCCAGGACAATGTGGACTGATAGCTGGTGCTGTTTCTTCAGTACAAACAGCTGCTTCATCAGTTCCCCATGTAGTGAAATGTATATTTTTAAATCTAGTTTCTACATCAATTTGCTACACATTGATTCACTGTGGTTGCGAACCTGCAAGTTTTGTTTAAAGCAAAACTGAGAAAAGAAAAGTGTGGTGAGCAGCAAGGTGGGTGGGAAAAATGTAGAGTGGGAGAGGTAAAATACTTGACCACAATTGGACAGCCACTCAGCAGGTTTCCACAAGAATACAACCACATCCTGTAAATAAAGCAAGGAGATGCATTGTGGGAGCCAGAGGGAAAACAGTTTTAATTAGAGGCCATCTCTGTGTGCATACAAGTACCTTGTACCATGCTACAGTTATTATGCAGATGATGGCTGTACATCAACCATCAGAATTAATCTGACTGGTCTGCATGAAGCTGCATGTGCATGAAAAAAGGAAAAAGAGATAAAGGTAAAGAGATGGCATTCAAGGAGAAAGACAAAGAAAGACTATAGATACAGATGTAGGATTACAGATGCGTGATTGTGTTTTGTTTTTTAAGATTGCTTATTTCAGTAAGTTGTTTGTGAGTAGAGCTGAAACAATCCACATTTTGATAATAGAGTAATCATCTAAGCCATTTATCAGGTAAAACCTTTTTGCTGTTTTGAGCCTCTAAAATGTAATAATTTACTGTTCTTCTGTGATTTATATCCTTCTTAATTGAATATCTTTATTTTTGAGGTTTGGACTGTTTTGGACTGACATTTTAAAAGCCTGATCGTTTAACTGATTAATCAAAAACAAAAACTGCCATGCTATCGGCTCCGTGAGGCTGTACATACCTTTGAGACAAATGCTAACTTCAGCAGGCTAACATGCTGACGCTTCGCAGGTTACATTTCATCTTTCGGGGAACATGAATGTCTGTACCAAATTTCATACGAATCCATTTGATTGTTGTTTAGATAGTTCACTTAAAATCAAAAATGAAAACTCCACAGGATCACCATAGTCAGTAGGATTCATCCTCTGAGGACCATGAAAGTCTGTACAAAATGTCATGGTAGTCCATCCAATAGTTGGTGAGATACTGGCAGACTAAAATAGTGAGCCGACTGACAGACTTTGCCATCCCTGAAACTGTGGCTAATAGTCGCAGCACTAGTTGCGTGAGATATATGGAAAGAGAAAAAGTAAGATAGAATAAAAGGTAGTTTTCAGTTTAAATCTGTGGGTGTGTGACTGCCTCAATCCCTCATACAACACATTATTGTTGTTACTCATTTGTTCAGCCGAGAGACACAAGAAAAGAAAACAGGAAAAGAGAGAGAGACACAAAGAGAGAGAGACAGGACAAAAGAGACACAAAGAACACATTATGTATTACTGTGCGAATAACTCAGGATGTTAGTTCAGGATACCAGTGATTCTACCTTTGGCTCTCTGCTCTGCCTCTTACATGCAGGAAACAGGAAATGACCATAAAATTGTCAGTGACTCCCTTAGCTCATATAACACCTGGTGCGACCTCCTCCCCCACACCCACAAACACTGAATCCCCACTATGTTCATCCAGCCAGCCAACCATGTGATGTCAGTGACAAGACACACCTCAAAGATCAACACCAGCACTCTTCGTGGTCAAACACTGGAGGTTTTGATTCAGGAAACACGGTGACCTTTTCCTCCTCTACCTCACCATCCACTCCTCCTTTCTCTCCTCCATGGATCCATTCATCACGCAGACAGGCAGTGTTTTTTAACTTGTGCACAGTGTCACTAGGGCAGCCTATTTGAGTGGAGGAGGAGGTAGATAAAGAAAGGCGGAGGAGAAGGAGAGTAAGAGATGAGAGAGACAGAGAGTAAAGGGAGGTGTGGTGAGTGGTCAGACTGCGCAGATACAACAGAGATCAACCTCTGTGGAATAATAGGGACCTCAAATGACAGCTTGTACATTTATACTAATAATAAGTGCTATCTTTCTTTCCTAACCATTGGTTTGTGTGGTGTCACTTTTTTTTTTCATTACTCTAAATGCTTCTTTAATCTGTTAAAACACGTTAAATGTTCAGATATTGTGCAGTAGCTTTTATCATTCCACTAAGACACACTTTTTGAACAAATTATCTTTTCAGCGAAGCCTGAAGATGGAGTCTGAAACACATGATAAAAACACTGATGGCAGGTTCTTTTATGTGCTGATAAAACTGATCCTACATGTTCACATAGTCTTCTGTATAACTAAATGGGTCAAATCTCAAACTGCTTTATGCATCTCTCATTCAAGAAAATTTGAATTTCCACCAAGTCCTATGTGACTCATTGAACCCTGCACCAGTACCTTTCCACTGCCAGTTTGTGTGGGTTGTGTGTGTGTCTGTGTGTGTGTTTGTTTGTGTGCGTGTGTATGGGTGTAAGGATTCCAATTTGCTGTGATATCTGACAGCACCTCTCTAATTCCCACAGAAAGCCGGTGTGTAGGAGGGAATTTCTACTGTTACATACTCACAAAGCTGATTACCTATCGACTGGTCTAAACACCCTGGCAAAGCCACACTATTCCTGTGTTTGTATCCCTGTGTTTGCATCCCTGAGTGTTGTGTATGTATGGGTACCTCTGCATGAGAGCAAGCTATCTGTGACAATCTAATTGTCAGTGTCTTACTATCCTTATCTCTGTTTCTTTTAGACATAAACAAACACACACACAGACATTTACCTGGTGGTTTTATTAGGACTGATTAGCCAGGCAGCACCACAGCCACCGCAATCGATAAAGTGACGAGAGGATGACATCACTGTGTGAGATGAACCCAGGTTAAACACTTATCGGTCCAATCAGCTGCTCAGCTGACACTAATGACCTCATCAGTACTAGTGAGGTTCTAGCCCTCCACGCGAGAAACTAGATATAGAACAAACATCAACACATGTGGGTCACTTTTTGTCAATACATTTTTACCATTCTCCAATAGATAATCTCAAAATTAGTTTCTATTCAACTGTTCTCTCTGCCTGAATGCCCGATTGTGAGCTAACATTTGAATATGCTAAAAGTACACTGAAGGTACAAAAGGGATAAAGATTTTCATCTGAAGACAAGATGGATTTTAGATTAAATTTGACCTGCAGGACAGCAGTGAGACACGTAACAATGATGAAAACAAAAGTTACGTAAGGGTACATACAGTAGATCGTAACCACAATTCATCACATCGCATGAGTCCATCTTCTACAGTACCATGATATTTACTTTGGTATGTTACACTAAGTAAGTTAACAATGACACACAGATTGACTTTTTTCCAAAATCATTCTTTATATAGTGCATTATATTTATCCTCCGCCATTTTATTTGAGTGCAAAGTTAATGCCCTCAAAATTTCCCACAATGGAGTGGAAAAGTAGATCAAGTAGAACAATCTCACAGTGCAGTGCGCTGCAATTTATGAATGTGGAAATGACAGTAGAAGACACTACACCTGTCAGTGGTGACGCTGAAATTATGATTATTGATAATTGCATGAAATCTCAGTTTTCTGCTCCCTATAGAGTAAACTAATGAGTGTCCATTACAGAGGGAGTAGTGAGTGAGTGAATGAGGCAGTGATTTAAGAGCACAACCTTTGTGCTGCAGAAAGGTAACCTAACAAGTGAGCATTATGTTTCTGTCAGAAATACAAGAATTACACACTAAAAACCCATGAAAACATAAACGAGGGTATAAGTAAGTAAGGAAATGTCTGTAATTCACAAGTTGCTGGAATTACCAGGAAGAAACCTTGTCAACAACTCATGGTATAATGTAATTTTCAATGCCAACTTAAAAAAAAAAAAAACAGGCTATACGTGTAATAAAACATTGTTCCAGCTGTGTTCACACTGTGACAAGCATTAAGAGCCCGAAGACAGCATTTTTAGTCAATACGACTATTTTAAAATTGAAAAAGTAACTACAATCATCAGTGTTTCTTGGGGGATTTTTAAGCTTTATTAGACAGCATAGCAGACAGGAAACATAAAGGTTGCAGTGGCCATGCAGTGTAACCAGTCGGCTACAAAGGCACTATGAATCATCTGTATTTAATTAGGGTTTTAACACAAGCAATTCTTTATGGGAAACTGTGGTTTTAAAAAGGTAGTTCTGATTGTCTCTAAATCTAAAGACTTAAATACATAAAGGACGTTTGCATAAATCCTAACGCAGCAGAGAACTGGCAGCCAGCAGAGCAAACAAAGAGCACTTCACCACACGCGTGATGGCTGTTGCAATCACAATAGACTCTTTTCACATCAGACATTTTGACTTGTCAAAGCAGGACAAGCACAGGTGTAAGTAATAATATTAACGGTGGCTGCATGCCATTAAGTGTCCTAGTAAGCCATGTCCCTGAGTGAGCACACACAATGCCAGAGCCCTGCAACTGGCCCTCCAAAATGGAATGCAGCCAAAATTTCGGTTGTGACAGGGGTATGTCACTTACTATATATACAACAAAAGTAACAATGCGCAAATGTTACTGAACAAGAAAGGAGGAGTTTTAATCACTTTCTTTGTTACAAATGAAAATTAAAGAAGTATAAGAAGTACAATGAATGACACAAAACATGAACAAGACATGAACTGGTTAAAAACATGACAAGACAAGAAAGTTAGAGAGACCAGCTTCACTCATTTTGTATTGAACCCACTGACATCAATCTGACGCCTTAACCCCAATCAAAGTTTCATGTTTGGGCAGGTTCAAGACACAGAGAGAAAAAACAAATGGAGAAACAAAGAAACAAAGAGCAGAGAGAAGACAATAACATTACTGAAATTGGATGAGTGAATAAATTATATTTAAGGAGATGAACAAAGAAAAAAACTAAGGCGACAGAGAGAAACAAACGGGAGAGAATGAGAGTCGAGCAGGGCAAAAGATGTGCATTAGCAAGCAGTGAATTAACAGGGAGCAAAAGCCCTTCCATTTTTCTGATTGTATTACCCATTATGAGCCTTACCCTAACACAAAAACACGCAATTTATTGCAGCATTAGCATTTAGTACTAAATGGACTGATAAACTGCAAAAAGAAAGCAAAACAAGGGAGGGAGGGTCAAGCAAACACCACTCCAGCCCTGAAGAGCGTGGGTGATATGGGGAGAGATGGGGGGAGAGAGAAGGGGGGGGGGGGGGGGGGGGGGCCGACAACCACGGTGCTTTTAAAAGGTAAAAAAAAAAAATAAACCTTTCATTCAGAAGTCATCTCTCTCTCACACACGCGCACACACATACACACACACACACACACAAACAGACACCTGTATCCGAGCTGAGACACAAACGCACGCGCCTCCTCGATTCAATCAAAGCAGCTGCCATTATGGTGGCAAGACGCGATGAATCATGGGATTGATGATGCGCCCTTGCAAGGGGACAAGTAATTTCTACTGCCCAGGAGATGAAGGGAGGAAGGAGTGGATGTAGGGAGCGAGGGAAAGACAGAAAAAAGGAGAAGAAGAGAGGAAGAGGATAGTTAACAGAATGAGTAGTATCATCTGAGAGCCTGGAGTCAGCCCTCCTCCTCCTCCTCCTCCTCCTCCTCCTCCTGCTGCCCCTGCTCCTGCCCTCATCGACCCACTAACAAGAGCACAGGACCCACGGATGGCAGAAAAGACGAGTAACAGCAAGGAGTGGTGGATGAGGCTTATCACAGACGAGAGCTCCATACATCATTCACACTCTTTCTCCAATACAGTGTGTGTTTGTTACCGTGTGTTTGGGAGGAGAGGGGGATGTACAGCCCAGAACAAAAAGACAAACTTTCCCTGTCTTCGTCTTGCCGCCGCGTCCTCTCTCTGCAGTGGGAGGAATGAAAATTCAACACCGCACCATTGAATCCTCTTATATATTCAGACCAATATCTCCCTATTTCACACAAGCAAAGGGGTGTGCATGCAAGCATGTACAAAGCTGCTCACGTACACTCACACACACACACACACACACACAGGTAGGGTATTAAACCCTCTTTCCTTCAATCCCAGAGTGCAGACCCGTACAGTCTTCTGCGGATTAGTGTGAGAGATGGAGAGAGGAGAAAGGTGAAAATGACGAGACCGAAAGAACGAAGGAGACCAAGGAAGAAAGAGAGGAGTGGGTAATACAAGGAAGGGTGGAAACAAAGAGCAAAAAGAGGTGTGACACAGAATGTACACAAAAATGGAGGTAAACCGGCTGCTGCATGGTGTGTCAGCTAATGATTATTTTCATTACAGAATTAATCCAGCAGTCATTTGATCCATTAACTGATTTCACCTATAAAATGTCAAAAACATGAAAAATGGTCTTCACAAGTTCCCAGAGCCAAAAGTGATGTCTTCAAACTGCTGAATTTGTCCCTATTTGTAACCCTATGTTAATGGTTCTGGTTCAGTTTAACATTTCCGTTTAAATACCTTAAAATAATTAATAAAATCAACTGACAAGCCAATTAATAAATAATCATTTCAGCATGATTTGACTACCCCCCCCCCAACCCTTCTTAATGCAAAAACATGTTCACAATACTCCAAAGAGGTAATGTATCATGCCAACACCTTTCCATCCACACACCCACACACACACCAACAGTGAATAATGTTGGGTAACAGACGATGAGAGCTGTCTCTCCCTGCTCTCTGTCCAGTAATGCACCCTTCATAAAAACCCACGCTCTCTTCTGCCAAAGTACGCAATGCACTTGAAAATGCACATCAGCACATCCAGTCACATGCACAAACATACAGGTGTCAGTTCTGTCTGTGGACCAGAGCTCTCTGTGTGGTCAGAATTAAGATTACGTCAGCATAAATACTGCTCTCAGTGACAGCTGCTATAATTTCCTGCAAACATTTGGACCACTCACCAGCAGGCAGCAAAAGTCAATACTAATTGCCATTAACATAATGACTGCAAATGAACATTTGGGTCCTCGGGCTTCATGGTGCCAGTAAAGCAAAATGCTTCGGAAGCCATCCTACAATGTCTTATACATTTTCCATCAAAATATATCTAATTAGTGAGCTCACAATACTGCAAACGCTTTCAGAATCTTAAAAAAAAACTATTTTGTGTGAATGCAGATGAAACCCTGTGACCTTATGCCAGTAAAGTGACTGTACTCCAGGCTAGAGCGCTCCAGTTCACATTTTGTCATGCAATGTCATGGTGAGCCATGACACTATAATCAGTACAAATTGGGTGCCACAGAACAGTTTCAGTGGCAGAGATGACACTTACACCTCCGCCTACAGTTCACATCAGTGGAAATTTTGGCATTTTATGCTATTTTCATGGCTGTTTTGTCAAGCATGCATGCACACTGACCTTCCAAAATGCCATAAATCACCGGTACTCTATGGTGGACTGGTTATAACTCAATATTTATGCTTAGTGTCCCTACATACAAGTGTATAGTGAAACAAAAAAAGGCAATAACATGATTACAATTCTCAAGTCTAAGTGGGTACATAATTCTACCCAAACCTTAGAAAAAAGAAGAAAA
Organism: Nannoperca obscura; assembly: GCA_036024295.1. NCBI lineage: Eukaryota > Metazoa > Chordata > Actinopteri > Centrarchiformes > Percichthyidae > Nannoperca > Nannoperca obscura. The sequence continues at coordinate 3,566 of JAVQJL010100717.1, read as the reverse complement.
AAAGATTTTGTTCATTTTTACCCTTTTGCAACCTTTTTGCAACCCTTTATTAATACTCTACTCTGTGAAGAAATTGCTAGAAGAACTCGACTATGGAGTGAATTAAAAAAGAAAAAAGATACTTTATTCTCGGATAGATTATTTTCCTTGTTCATGCATGAACACTCAAACTTGGTTGACTGTAGACGTTTATTTACAAATGTATCTAAAGTGTGTTGTGTTTCTTGCTGCAAGTAGACACAGATCACTGCAGCTTACAGTAAACATTGTCCCCCTGCAAAGAGCATGGATCAGAAAATGCTGCAGGTAACAGAAACTGAAGAGAAAATGCAAAAGAGCTGCTGATCAAATGAAAAAAATCAATATATACTTAAACTCTGTGGTGTTTGTGCTGCAGATGGTATTTTATCTGTCATCCTCAACAGCTGTAGGATGTACTGATTCACTTTGGTTAGAAAAACTGAAACTATTTACTGTGCATTTTCAAAAGTTGTGCTGGAAGTCTTCACTGACCCTTTCTTTTCTAAGTGCTACTGTGCACCAAACTGGTAAAATTTAAAACTCTGTCTTTCCAAGCTTATGCAATGCAACTGCTAATCTAATCATAAAGGTGACAGGAACATGAATAATATCATCATGGAAACATAATGGCTGCAGTAGTTTGCACAGATCCATTCCAAGGATCTCTCCTCACATAAAACCACTGAGCTATGTCAGAACCATCCGCTCTTATCAATCCTCATCAAAAAAACAAAAATGATTGTAGGAAGTGCATCAGTAGAATCTGCATATTTTTCACAGTTCTCTCTTGAGCAAATGTATAGCATAAATAGTGAACGACAAGGAGCTGATTGCCCACGACCACGGCTAGTCCCCATCACGCCATTGCATAATTAATTCCAACCCCTTTAAGAAATGCAGCACAGGGCTGCCACTATTACTGTTGGTGACAAACACCATTGCAATCTTTTTCCAAAAGTAAAACCTTGAGTCCCCTGTGGACATGGATGTGGGTATTGGAAAACAATACTAACATCAACAGATAAACAAAATCGCCACAAATGCTATGTTGCTGGTGGTTTGCCAAGTTCTTTTACGTGAGCCAAAAATAATGCCGAAAAGCAGAGAACACTTTTACTGTCAGGGGTTACTATTTCTTGGCATTTTCATTACACACAATTCTCTTAGGACAACAACAATTATCATGGCATGATGAGAGGAAAGCTGGGAAATAGGGCTGTTCTCAATACAATACAGAACAATATAATGTGCTTCTGTCTACAAAACTGACTGCTGCATCAACTCCAACGCTACTTTGTGCAAGAGCGCTGCACAATTATGGCTAAAGTCATAATCACAATTACTATGCACAATTATAAATCATGATTATGACTCTTGAACTGGGGGACGTGGGCAGCTCAGAGAGTTGGGAAGCAGAGAAAGAGGCAGATTGGTGAAAGTATTTGGTCACAGAACAGCCAGCAGGGACACATGTCACTTAATAGCCAGTGGCCATAACTACTCAGCAGTGTGAGCACGCCACCATAACTGTTTTAATTTACAACTGGTCCTCAAAATTAAGTTGGATGTTCCCTAATTGATGACATGCCAGCATTTTATGGGGACTAATTTAAAGCAAAGCCATGATGTATGATATACAGTTCATAGACAGCGAGTGTACGAACAACACTTGAGTACACGAGTCCTTGGAATTCAGTGTCTCCTTAGTTTAGCAGTGAACTGCACTGTAAGAAACATTCAACTCACCTAAGGGAGCAGATGTGTCCAAACACACAGCACCAGCACGAGGCAGCAGAGCAGGGGAGAAAAGCAGGGTGAGGGAGAAGAGAGAAATAGAGACAGAATTAGCCCTATTGCAGTCACACATTCCTTGCACAGTTTTAGCATGTTTTCCTCTGGAGGGGCTGTGGAGAAAAAGATCCTGGAAAGAAAAGATGGCCTGAAATATATGGCACAAGAAACAGAAATACAAGCAAAATGAACAAAAACTGATTTTTTGAGGGCTACAGTGCAGGGCTGAATAAAAATGTCTGCCACACACATAAACAAATAAAAAAACAGCCGTAAAATGTTGGTGGCAAAGTGTGATGGTTGAATTCATAGCTCATCAGCAAGACCAGAGGAGAGGAGAGGAGAGGAGAAGCGAGGAAACAAGGGAAAAGTACAGGAGAAGAAACAAGAGGGGAGGAAATGAGAGGAGAAGAGAGGAAAAGGGGAGAAGACAGGAGAGAAGAGGAAACAACAGAAGAGGAGAGCACACTACATTTCTCACATTTTGACACAGCTCTTCCTGTTGTGTTGTGACAGGAGTGTGTGTCAGTGTGGTTTTGAGATTTGAGTTTCTCTCAGTTAGTCCAAGGAGGAGAGATCAAAGTCCGGCTTCCTCACTTATCAGAGCTGCCTATCACACACTATCCTCCAGCTATAAACACACACTCTTTCACTCTCTTTCTTACACTAACAAGAAAGAAATGAGACACAAAGTGAAAAACAGAAAGGGGGTAAAGTAGAGGCAGAAATGAGAAGGGAAAATGGTGTGTGTGTGTGTGTGTGTGTGTGTGTGTGTGTGTGTGTGTGTGTGTGTGTGTGCCTGTGTGTGTGCTTGTGCTGAGTGTGTATGGGCTGTGAGCCGCAGCATCTGGGGTTGCCATTTGAGACTACGTCTACTGGGTGTAGAGCCCGGACGTGGCGATCTGCCAACATATGCCTCACACACTAACTGAGCTGGAAAATAACACACATACACACTGGGTTGCCCACACACACACACACACACACACACACACACACACATATACTGGGTAGACCTTTAAATCAACTGAGGCAAAAAAAAGCACAATTTGACAAAAGTCATACACAAATCTGTATTCGCACATAAATGTATGCCTGTACACACACCTTACATACATGCAAATATAAATAGATTTTTGCTAGATCCCAGACTCCCACCATGCAACAGAATAAATGAGCCAATCACCTGGTACGGGTCCTCCCACAGGTTCAAAGAAATCAAGATTATTATCCTGCCCCCATATTTTGTGTGTGTGTGTGTGTGTGTATGTGTGTGTGTGTGTGTGTGTGTGCCCATTCATGCATGGTAAGGATCAATGAGAAAGCCTGAGTCTGTCTATATCCACCTATCATGGAGGCCAGCAGCCCCATCGTCCCCTCCTCTCTGGCTGTCCTGTCAAGCAGGAAAACAAGAGAGAACGAAGGGTCAAATGCATCACTGTGCAGTGCCAGGCTGCAGCAACACAATCTGACCTCTCGTTTACCTTCTCTGTTTACCTCATGTTCCATTGTTTTGTCCAGCTACTGTTTGCTATAGTGTTGTCAATTCCAAATAGATCAAATGTTGGAAAAGCGGATGATTTGGGGGAGATTTAATGCAGATTATATGGACAAAAAACCCATCTCCAAATCATGTCTAATATTACCTTGCGTTTTGAAAATACTATTTCTTTTGCATTTCAAAAATCACACTGATTCCAGTTTAACAGGATAGAAAGAGTAATCACAGTTGGATAAAAACGTTCCTCTATAAT
>JAVQJL010100716.1:0-17637 GCA_036024295.1 Nannoperca obscura | reverse complement strand
GCTTCTTATGACTGTCAATCATCTTGGGGGGGGGAGGGGGAACTAAACTCCTGTACTATCAATTTGTAATGCTGTACCACTATTTATGTTCACAAGCGATGCAGACAAGAAAGTTTTGTTTGCTCCTACTGCTGCTGCTGCTGGTGTGAAAGATGTGTGTAGAATGTTTTTTAGGATATCCTGTGGAGAGATTTGACAGGCATTGTCAGATGACAAAGTGAACCGCTAGGAGATGAAGATGGGTATGATTCTGACAGGTTTATTGCAAACACTGTAGGTGCCTACTGCTTGGCCTTGGTGCTGCCCGCTGCTGCAAATGCACGCGCGCACACACACACACACACACACACACACACACACACACACACTGCCTCTGATGTTTCCCATTGTCGAGTGAAAAGAAAAGAGCAGTTTTACTTTAGGATCAAAAAAAGAGAAAGTAGCATGTGAAAATGCGTCTCAGGTCATACCTGACGTATCTCTCACCTTGATTACTGTAATGCTCTTCTGACAGGGCTGCGAGCATGCACAGTAAAACGTCTGGAAATAGTCCACAATGTGGCAGTACGTCTGACAGACAGTTTATGTCACTCCACTTTTCATTACTCTCCACTGGCTCCCTGTTGCTTCCATTAAGGTCGGGTCTCTAATGCTCGCCTACACAGTGACCCCTACCACACCACCCACCTACCTGAACTCCCTCATTCACGTGTATGAGTCTTATCTTTCACTACAATCTGCAAATGAACAGCAGGTAGTCGCACCGTCACTGCGCAGCAAGAAACCTTCTCTTGTGTAGTCTCTTTCTGGCTTCAAGCCCTACCTCTTCCGAGAGCACTTAGTCATCTAATATGCTCTTTCTCTCTCAATCTGTCAAGCTTCTCTGGCTCTTCTAAAGAAAATGCACATGCAAAGCTTGCGGCACTTGTGTCAGGTAGAACGTGGATCAGAGTGTTGTGGATCGTATCCTCGAAGGCTTCTCCTTGATCTGGCTCGGATTGCACCTCATTTCTATGTCACTTTGGACAAAAGTGCCAAATGAACAAATGTAAAGCCCAAAGTGTGGCCGCCCCACCACCACTAAAGTTCAACCTCAATTTCTCCCTTTGCTGCTCCTTTCTGATGTTTTATATGTATGAGAGTGAAAGGAAATGGGAGCGATTTCAGACCAATTTAATCCATTCTCATTCCAAATCTACTCATTATTTTTGTCAGAAAATAAACAATAATATGGTGTGAGGCGTTGTTTCATGTTATTGGTATTTACAACAGACGATGTCAAATGAAGCTCAACAGGTTCCAAACCCCGGTGATAAATCGGACACAGCAGTGAGAAAACAAGAGAGTGACATCCTCACAGTGCATCTTGCCTCCAGGATGCAGTCCCCATCACCTCTGCTGACTCACCAGAGGTAATCACCAATATGGCTCCGGAGAAATCGGAAGGATGAAGAAAGAGGGGAAAGTCAGTTAAACAGAATGAATGAGGGTACATGGAGGAGCCTTTGAATGAAATATGGCTTATATTATTTCTTTCTGCTTTCCAGACAGGGTCGTCTGTCATAGCCAGGAAGGGGCCAGAGAAAGTGGGCTAAGTGGTCAGGCCATTTCTTGTGCCTTTCCAAGTGGCTGAATAGATATTAGGATTTTACAGGCTATTACACATGATAATTGCACAGCATATTGAATTTCAGGCAATTTTCTCACACCAACGCCCTCTTTCTTGCTCCCTCTTTTCTATAAATAAACATTTTACAGTATGTAAAGTATCCATCATATATAGACTATGATTTAAAGGTTGTTTATGACACATATTCAGCATATGTGGCATTCATGTAAATTCAATAACAGCACTCTGCTAATTGCATGGCTTAAACCCAGCTTTAGGTCTTTAGATATTCATCTAAGCCAATTAAAGTGAAAGGCGGGTTGGGGAAGGGGCATAATCCCTGCCTGAATGTTAGGGTGCACATTCAAGAACAATGTTAGAGGAGGGCCCAGTCCACTCTAAAATAGCAGCATGGCTGACCTGCAATTTAGTCTCCCTATGTGTTCCCACTAAAGAAGCATGCCGCTTCTGTGAGGGTTTTGTAGCAAAGACCACAAAAGGAAAAGCTGCTGCGAACTAAGAACAGATCATTAACAGAGAATTAATAGTTATGGCTATATATCCTTTTCTAAAGGGACTGTAAAAATAGAAACGAGACCAAATGTTCAGTACGGGTGCTGTTATCAAAAATAATTATATTTAAAAAATAGGTTTCGTGAAGCCTTCACTACACAAAAAACTCAAATGAAAACATTTAAAGATGTGGTGCAATTTGTAAAACAAGCCCCAGTGACTAAAGCATCAAACTAATTAAAGAGGAAACACTGACAGTGCCACATTAGTCAGTAAGCAGTCTCTTCAAAGTGAGGAGTTATGCGGGCCCTTGTCTAAACTGTAGCTGTTAACTAACATGCAGAGTAGCTCGTCCACAGAGAGGCTTTTACATACTTCCATTCGAATTCCTCTGCAAACACTTAACAGATCTCAGTGTTCAGCAGAGAGATTTGGAGTCGGTCCGAGTCAGAGTTCAAGTCTGACATGTATGAGTATTTGAGTAGCATCACCGCGTGCACAATCCTGCACACTGTCTCAGCTTAGTCCTGATAAAGAGCAGAGAGAGAGAAGGAAGATTATGAAATGCTGATGGAGTACCCTCAGCACTACCATTCATCAACATAATTAACTGTAATCAGCACCATCCGCAGAGAGAAAGGTGGATGATGGAGAAAAGAGAAGACTGTTGGTAACAATGTACTGAAGGTGGCAGAGCTGCAATATATATGTGATAAACCTCCAAACAATTATGGTTGAATATGTTCCTTTTTAATTGCAGAATACTGCTGTGATGGAGTATAATGAAATACCCAGCTGAATCCAATGAAAATGATACACTGGTTTACACTGGTTATTATTCACCTCTCTCATACAATTTATGTGTCAAACTATTATTTTTTTAACCAACTAAAACAGCGTGTAGAGTAAATGACAATCATACCATTATCTACTGTACAGTATGTGTTAATGATGTGAGCCTAAAGCTGAGAAATCTGTGCCTAAATTAACGCTAAAGCTTGAATGATAACCCTCTGTACTGTACTGTAGCTACACAAACACACTGGAGGCTTGTCAAGTCTTGGCTCTGTCAAGTGTCCCTATCTCATCTTGCATAATTTTAATAACTGCTCATTGGGGTCAGCAGACATGCTGACAGATCGTCCAAAATACCCAGTCAGCTCACGGCATGTCTCCAGCCAAGTTCCCATTACACATGCTGATCTGTTCGTCTTCATTCATTATTAACAGGCAAATGCAGCTGGGGCCATGTAGGCCACTTTATGGAAGTTTAAATTTTAAATACTTCAAAATTCCTGGGTAATTTGGATGATGACCTGGCAGCAGAAAGGTGCCTCACTGCACACAATCTCAGAGAAAGTCACAGGTAATATCGCAGTGACAGCATTAGGGCTTTTGTTTCAGTGACTCAGACTCTGCATGTGTACAGCAGTCAGTTATTACCGTCCAACAATTCAATGTGTTGTTATCTCAGGATAATACGGTTACCAAGAAAAAAAAAAAGTAACAGTAGCTGAAACAGGGCTGGTGGTTGTTCATAAGAAAATATAATTATTGAAAACTGTCTCGGAAAGTGCCCAAGCACTCTGTTGTGTAATGATGTTCAATAATCTTTAATTCAGCTATGTTACCGTTTGATAGAGAAATCATGAATAAAAATTTACTCGGATCTTCTGTTCTGTGTAGACAGTGGGACTAATATTTATATTCAAACTACATTTTACAAAATTGATTAAAATCCAGAGCTCCTGTTAGTACTGCTGGGTTGGCTTCTTTTAATTGTCTCCCTAAAAGGTCGTGAAGTAAGTTCTACCATGCCCCGTTTTAATTATCTCTCAGTATGTATGGAGCAGTTTGAGTATTACGTGTTTCACAAGCGAGTCTGCCAGAAGCCAATCCCCTATGACCCTGACCTTTCAGGAACTAATAGAATTACAACACACTGAATGCCAATTAAATAAACACATAAATGGAAAACAAAACAGGCAGAGAGAGCACAGGAGTGTAATTGCCATAAAACCCCTTAAGGTAAACACATGTTCCCGCAGTAGGCAGCTTCAGTGAGATATAGGGTGATGGGGGGGAAAAAAGGAGGAGTGTGTGTGTATGAGAGAGAGAAAAAGCCTGGGAGGAGGGGGTCAAACAGGCGAGGCAGGCTAGCCTGTGAATGTGTTGTTAATTTAGCCCTGTTTTAATTAGCTCTTCGGCCACAGCACAGCAAAGCAGAGGGGGCTAGCGGGGAGCCCTGAAGATTTGGGCAGACTGGCAGGCTGAAAGAGGCCACCAGATTGGCATGCCTAACTACTGCCTGTCTCAGACCAGCAGCTGGGCACACACATCGCCCACCGCTGTTCTAACTGCCCAAAGGTAAAAAATTAATTCTGCAACTGGTCTGACAATAACAGCGCACACATACTCACTCACTCGCTACTTTATTAACTTCTTTTCTTTCTTAGATTTCTTTTCTTTTTTTTTATTCCTCCTGTGCCCTCTGTCTGGCTTTAATTAAATCATGGTTTGTTGTTTTTTCTCTCTACTTAACAATGCAAAGACAAAATCTGACAGTTGCTTATGATAATGCTCCTGACACTCACTCTCTAAGGGACAGCCTCTGTTTACGGAGTTCACACTTGAGTTAAGTTGGAATCTGGGTGGGTGTTCCGCTCTGTGTATATGACACCAGCTGATATTTAGAGTTTGACTATTTTATGAGTTTCAGTCTTCAGTTCAGTTTGAAAAAAAAAAAAGGAAAAGAAAGGAAACAATCCCCTCTGAGCAGCAAACAGTGCGTGCCCTGACGGAATGAGCAAATATGATCCTAACTGCCTTAGTTTTCTCAGAGGATTTATGACATGGGGTCTTATTATCTGCAGGTCGGATTACTGCCATACGCTCCTCTACGAAATAAAGAGGTTCCACGGCACATAAAGCCCAAAGTGCTTTCATAGCTGTGGCACACTCCCTTGCACTTTCAGCACAGATTTTAAGGATGGCTACACTGTTCCACTTCTTTGGTTGATAATGATGAGTTTGTCACCCTAAGCCTGATAGAACCACTCAACACTTCTCTTGTTTGCCTTAGCTCTTGATGCATCAGGACAATCAAAAGGTCAAGAGGACATAGGCATTTTTCCTTAGTGACACCAACCCGATGAGCCCTCCACTTGAAATGGATAGTAATTGGTTGGTGAGGACCCCCGTAACGTGGCAAAGCTCTCCAGTGAAGCTAGATTAAGCTACCTTCAGATTGAGATAGGGCAGGGCCTGGGGACAGGAGGGAAGAGGGTCCCCTACTTGACTTTGAAGACAGAGAGAGAAGATGGAGGGATTGAGATGAAGGAGGCTGATTAACATATTGTGCAGTAGAACAAGTAGCCCCTATCTACCAGTCAGACACTGTCTGGGGAAATATGTAGCGGCCGCCACAGTTAATGGGAGCCAGCATGTTTATTGTCCTGTTAATTAGCAGGGATGTGGTTATGGCTGTAAAGATACGTAGTGTGTAGATTCAGGGAGGATGCAGGAACAAGTCAACAAAGAGCTGTAACTGCACACATACTCAAACAATGATGACAAATAGTGTTGGTCCACCCCTTTAACAACTCTCCAGTGAGCAGTTAGACATTTTCCCTGCATCGTGGATGAGTAATTGCAATGTTTGAGCCACATTTCTTGAAGACCTGGGAAAGGTAACTCACTTGTCTGCCAGTTGAGTTGTTTGATCTGCTAACTTTGATCAATTAGAATGTAGAGTTGGGCCGTCCAATTTGCCAATCTGCATACTACGGTGTGAAAAAAGGCCCACAGTAAAATGTTCTATACTTCCACTCCTCACTCACACTACTCCTTCAAAGAAATGGTATAACACGCTTCTGGTGCATTTGGAAGAGGTCTAAGTAGGTAATACCCCCTGAGTGTCTTTGACAGTTTTAACATAAAGCACAGACTTAAACAATGGAGAACTACCGAGCTCAGAGCACATTTTTTAAGTCCCCTTTTTTGGCATAAACACATGGAGACTATCACCAACCCCCCCCCGCCCCCAGAATCCACCTTTTGGTATCATATCCGATCACTAGAGGAAAAAAGGGTTGTGAAGAAAAGCCTTTGGGCTCGAAAAGCCCTAGAGTCATTTCCATAATACATATTTCAGCCAGCTTCCAGTAATATTGGACACCAAAATAGAAATAATGGATTTCCTGGTCTTTCTTTTTCACTCATCACCTCCCGTCCGGAACCTGCAGACAATCCACCTACACACACACACACACACACACACACACACTCTCTCTCATAGTACTCTGGCCCAGACCAGCAGTATCAGAAGATAGTGCTAGCTCCAGGCCTCTAATTGGCCCCATTTCTCCTCCTCTTGTCTCTTTCTTTGAGCTCATGAAAGCACCGGCTATTCCGATTAATACGTGTTTCTGAAAAGGGTGGACATACTGTAGCCTGCACTTATCCAAATACAATAAAACTCTCCAAATGAAACCAAGAAGAAACCAGAAAAGACAAGGCCGGTGTCTAGGATAGTGAGTGAGTGTGTGCATATGTGTGCGTGTGTGTGTGTGTGTGTGTGTGTGTGTGTGTGTGTGTGTGTGTGTGTGTGAGAGAGAGAGAGGGACTGACAGAATGGGGATGAGATGCAGAGCAGAGGCAGACAGCGAGTGTGTGCTGGCTGCAGACTATGAGGCATGAAGGACGCACATTGAAAGATCTGTCGCGGGCATCTCATGGACACAGAGAGGGCTACGAGTGAGACAGGGCCACTGAAAGAACAGAGACTCTTCAAAGCTGATTGTGGCATGCATCACTTAAAGCCAGCGCCTCCCACCAACTGTCCCGGCCAGCCAATCAATGGGCCTATTGCTGTGATATATGTGACCAGAAGTTTATGATGTCCGTATGCCGCAGTGTCTGGCTACTATAGCTCTGAGACTGTTGCTGTTGATTATAAAAGACTGCTGCCGCACACTCTCGCTCTCCCTCTCTCTCTCTTATTTCTTCCATCTACTGCAGAGCCAATTTGCTAATGGATGCAGCAACCTTGTGATTTATTGTTGTCAAAGATACGCTTCAAGTAAAATGCACTAAATGATTTAAGTTTGCAGGCAAAATTTACATTTGAAAGCCAGCCCGCTCTGGAGAGTGCCTCACATCAAATATGCAAAGTTGATTATGTGGAGCATCTATTTAGTGGTTCTAAATCATTGTTCTAGCCCTCTCAGTGATATTAAACTCTGTATGGATTGTCTGTGGTTTGTGTCTATTCTTGGATTCAGTTGCTATGATGGAAATTAAAAGAGCTATGAGTAAGACGGCACTGTAACAAAGTCTCCAACGTCTGGCAACTTTGGTATTAAATCTGCCTATCAGCCGGACCACACCACCGGCCTGAACAGCGCGTGACGGCTACATCGCTGAACTGCTGCGTCTCGCAGGCATGTGTTGTCCACACAGTTCCTGCTGTGCCGCTGCCACTGCCAGCCCTGTCTTTTTTTACATTAACAATATCTAAACAATATTTTAACCATCAACAATAGACTGTTTCATTTAATTTCATGATACATTTCATTTATATTAAGTTGAGACAGAAAAAGGTTAAGAGGCTTGTGCTCAATTGTAACCGGGAAGTTGATTGTTTTCAAGCCTGTGACATATTCTACAGACAGAAAGGGGTACTGTCGTTGGTTTGGTGTCAATATGACTATCAACAGATTATTTTCACTGTCATTGTCTGTGTCCGAATCTCTAGATGAGCTGCAGTGAAGATGTGCGTCTCAGGCAGGCTGTGTGGCTGCTCTAACACTCCAACACACTGAAATGAAAAGCAAGAAATTCCACAACGCTCACACGCTGCTCAGGTGGAAAGTGCAGCGGAAGGTTAAGGTTGTTTCATTAAATAGTACTGGAAATTTCCACTTGAGTTTAAGCACTGTGGGCTGTATGTTGAAAGTAGAACAGGCAGTGTTAAATGTAACAGCCTGTACTCAATTTAGTCTTTTTCTTCTCAGTATTCAGTGTACACACCAGATGGATGGTCAGTTCTATCTCCACTCACTTGTACAGACATGCCAGATCTATAACTCCGTCCATCTCTCTGGCCCTTTTTAACCCATGTCAGCACAGAGCTATTACAGAAACTGACCCGCAGGTATGTCTGAGAGTTCCCCAGGGTGTCTGGCTGCTGTTGAAACCAGCTGGGGCTCGTACAGCTAAGTGACCCTCTCCAAAAACCAAGAGACGGCCCATGGCAGAGGATGCATAATATTCCTCTCACTCATCTGTCAGCTGTTTCAAACTTTCCATTCCATTTCCATCACCTTACCTCATCTTCCTCTCCTCTAATTCCCCTTGGCACACAATCACACACACAGTCCCAACAAGTCATGTCGCTCAGGTGGAGTGGACCGCAGCAAAAAAACTATGCTTTTGCATAAAAGGTAGTTTACAACATAAGGGGCCAGTTTAAAAAATGAAGCCTGTTTCCCAAACAGGGAAGAGCAGGCTGTTAAAAAATTACTGAAAAACACAAATAAATAAATAAGTAAATTATCTAAACTTACAATTAATTTAGTTTAATACCAAATTTAGCAAACATACCAATAACACTGCAATCTGGACCTAGCTCAAAATACTAAATTATGTAATAAATAAAACCGTGACACATAGCATCCGATCAACCCTCAGGCACTGCCTTGGGCTCCTTCTACCAGCTTGCTCAGTGACACAAATGGAATATGTGTCAAATATACACCCATGTATATACTCAGTACATGATTCCATAACTGCCTCAGACCTGCTGCTTTCACCACAGGGAGAACACAGCACTGTACTGGGGAGAGGTAATTTGCCCTCTATGCCTCAGCACATACCCCAGCACTTGACTGAAATGTCATTAGTCATTAAAAACGATTTAATAGTGATCATATCAGCACTTGCGGATATATCAGAGCACATTTGACATCAAGAGCCCATTTCCATTCGGCACTGACGGATGTCATGGATGCCATGCAGGCAACCTGAGGTGCTGCTTCACACTTGATTGAATCTGCTTATCTGCTAACACGCATTTCACCACCTCCGCAAAACCAAATATTGCTTTGACACAAATGCGACATGGAATGAAATATAAAGGGAGGACGAGAGCCACCTAAACCCAGGAGTATGTGTCTCAGTCCGCGTTCACTTTTGACATTTGTCAATAGGTTGAAGTGGCATAGAGGCAAAGCACAGGCCAGTCATCCCAGGGTTGAATGCAATATTTTTAGACTTGCTGGTTTAGGGCAAAGGGAGCAAAGACTCATGCAGACATCAGTTGGTGATGCAATGTAGCTATTTGGTTTGTAGGGGAAACAGTTTAATTTCCCCTTTTTTTATGGTGGAAGGTCTTAGCATCAAGTATATAACTCATGAGTATATAAAATTTATTTTGATCCATTTTCAAATATGCTCTTGTGCAGACATGGAGTCACACATCTGAAAAAGCAAATCAAAACTGTCGGGGAGAAAGAAGCAAAAGCCCAAGCACAAGCAATACGTTACATATCTGATACGTATTTGGCATTTAAATCCCTCCTGCTCTGCTTTGCTGTGCTTTACTGGGGCTGCATGTGTGATCAAACACAGATCGGAAAACTGACTCTTCCCCTTCACACCGTGCCATATTGAAAAGCTTCATTAAAGCACTGAGCTGGAGATACAGTATCAGAGGCAATTTTCCATGCCATTCCTTGGGAAAAAAGGATCCCATTGTTAGAAACAGAGGAGAAAAAGTCTTTAAGGGACTTTAGATGAGATATAATACAGTGCTCCACCGCCTCTGTGCTGTAATCTATAGTGATGGGCTCAGGCTAATGGGAGTCTGACCTGCAATAGAGCTCACTAGGAGCCATGCAAAAAAGCAGAGTAGAGGAAAGGAGAAATAGGAGGGGATGGCATGAAAGCAGGAAGGAAAGACAAAGGGAGAGAACGGGAGGAGGAAGATAAAGAGAGAGAGATGGGGGGAAGAACTGGCTTGAAATTTTCTGACAATGAAATGTCTCCAGTAATTGTTCCTGCGGTGATAAATGGTGTCCCATTGTACAGTGGGTCTCCTTGTCCTTGGGAGTCAAAGAGATGAGGAGAGGGGAGGAGAGCAGAGGAGGGAGGGGACGCAGACATGGACTGGCAAAGCAGCATTTAACTTGGCTCCGGCTGCAAGCACTCAACTTTCTGAAGGTGATGGTGTGTGTGTGTGTGTGTGTGTGTGTGTGTGTGTGTGTGTGTGTGTGTGTGTCTATATATGCATCGGTGTCTGTGTGTATCTGCATTTTTGAGTCTGTGCTCGTATGTGTCTGCGTGTCTCTGAGATGTATATGTCGAAGCATTTCTGGCGAAGTGAACGAGCAGGCAGCACAGTTGTGAGTGGGGCTCCTGCCCTTGGGGATGAGGCTGACAGAATAAAAACACATCACAACACTGCAGTAATATTCCCTTGACAACACGCTCAGAGCACTTTGTGCCCCAGAGACATTTTTTTACAGCCATCCACAGGGGAAGAACATTCACCATGCTGAGACTTCTTCAGCAGACAGTCTTTTAGAGGCCTAATCATCAGCTTTTGCTCATTGTAAATGCCTTTTACAGTTTTGTTTGACAAATTCAATCAATATGGCTAGTCCAAGATTAAAGCTATTTGCCGGGCTCAATCACACCTATTCATATCCAAATGGTATCCAAATGAACAAAGTCAGTCACTGTGGACGTTTTATACATATTTAAAAATACCTTACATTCATTGTATTATTTCCCACATGTGGGAAGAGTGAGAGCTGAGGCCCGAACCACTTAATAAGGACCCCTGAAGGAAAGTGCCTAAAAAGAAAAAAACTACTTTGAAAGCTAGCTTGATAATAATCTGGCTTTGATTTATTCAGTTTAGCTACCAAAAATCTATGGAAGAAATTACATCAAAATCAAATCGAATAAAGATGTTGAAGATTCCCCTCCCACGTGTAAAGACGATGATCATATCAGTGAGTAGAAAGGTGTTGAAATCGATCATTTTACTCTATCCCATCTGCTGTGGAGTTTTTTGCCAAGTCAGCTGTTTAAAGATGGCTTAATGCAGATACATTCCACAAGTGAACAAGCTGTAAAACAAATTTAAATAAAGCACAATCAGCCTCCTCACCAAGACTGCGTTTCAACGATAAGCACGTAAGCTAATAAAGCATTTATATAATTTATGCTAATTGGCATTTGTGTCATGTTGCCAAAGAGGAAGAAAATAAAATAATGATGGGCACGATACAGCATGGATAAGTAAAATGAGAAATAACTGAAAGTTACTTCATGGCGAGAAGAAACAGGTCCCATGCAAGCTAGTTATTGTAACATCTATCACTGTGGGCCCAAATAGGAACATAAGATGAATGGCAGAGAGGAAGCTGTTGCTACTACAATAGGACATATGGAAAGAGCAGAATAAGCTGTTCAGGTTCGGGAAAGGATTGTGAGGGCAAGAGGAGGAGGACACACTGTAAATGCTAAAGAGACTGCAGAGCCTGGAGTTACCCATGACGCACATTAATCATTGGTGGCCTCTCTACACTGCATAAGAATGCGTGGTGGTGATGATGATCCTCCCCTTGCACCACTATCTTACCTACGGCTGTGACACAAACACATGCCCGGGCGTCCCATGAACCACTCTCTTCTCTTCACTTCCTGTTTTTTTTTTTCATCTTTTCCCCTCCCTAGGTCCCTAGGGTCATTTCATGTCCTCTCACCTCCCACTTTCACTCCTGTCTACAACAACCCCTCCCTACAACATGCACACAGACATCCATCTTATCTTGCTCCCACCCCCTCTCTGGTACCTGCTGGCCTTGAACCGGTCCGTGCCAGGCAGAAAGCAGGTGGCTGAAAGAAAAAGGTTACGCTCATTATACAGATTAAACCTGTAAATGCCCTGTCATTGGTGTAATCGATGTGCCACTTCATTGCAGTGACTTATTGATCAATCTTGTCTGGGGGTCGTGCACAGTGCATCGTTATAGCTTCGGTAGTAGCAGGGACTGCCTTTCCTTTTAGACTCTGGTCCTTCCACAGATGCACTCTCTAACAGTTCCTCACCGTTACTGGCAGCATACCCCAACATGAGGTTCACTTCTTGCTGTGCAGTTCCTTGGTCTGGGAGCAACGTGACTTTCATACTATGCAGCAGCAACACTGCGCATCTGCGCTAACACAAATTAAGCTATTAGCGTCTGTAATGCACACGAGAATCCGTTGAAATCAAAGCCAACCAAATGGCGCTCACACACACCTCCATGTGTTGTGATTTTCTTAGCTAAATGACATTCATTCCTTCCGTGTCCCATCACCAAGTTCCCTTTGCGTTGAACACATCTTTATGACTGTGTACCTGAAACTGGACATGAGTTATGAGTTCAGCTAGAGCTCTAAAGAGTTATAACCAAGTGCTGCAACACCATAAAGCCATTGAGCACTATCCTTGTTCAGTAATCATACATTAGTCGGAGCCCTTCTACCATTGTAGCACATTTCTGGAAAACAGGCAGCTTTGTTTGTTGATAGGCGCATATTCTGGTCAATAAGTCTGGCCTTCAATGACTTTTCAACAAAGTTCAGTGCAATTCCACTTTATAATAATTAAAGATATCCTAGCAAATGACAAACAGAAAAACAGAAAAATCAACAACTATCCAATTCTCTTCATCGTGCTAATTAAAATTGATAAGCAGATAAAATGGTGTGTTTTCTTTATCTGTAATTGTTTTTACTGAGGCAGCTATGCTCAGTCCTATAAACCCAGCCCTCAATTAGAATGAAAAAGAAAATAACTGTCAAGAAATGCCTTAAGACAAACACAAATAGTACCAGCCTATTCACTCAAAGCCATGTGTGCTAAAGAGAATAAAAGATGAAAAAAGATTAATTGAGTCAAGAGGGGGAAACTAACAAAATGAACAGAATACACACAAAATGTATTCATTTATATAGTTCCTAATTCCAGACAAAAGGAGAATAGAATATATTTGTGTAAAAGCACAACTGACATCCTAACACCTGTCTAACCCTATCTAAGGGCTCAAATAAACTATACAGTGACTCAATTTTGCCTAGCTGAAAGGAGATACATTTGGCTCCCTTGAAAGGAAACCCTTTACTGCAGGGAGGGAAGAAAGGCAGAGCAGCTGCCTTGCTTCGCACGACACTGTCCCTCTCCCACCCACAGATCACACCAACCCATGGCTACAAAGGACACCAGTTTGTGATTACAAATAACCCAGCTCGTCTTTCTCCGCATTCAGAGGGGCGCTGCCCATAGCACCCATAGCATTTCCTTAAACCTCCTCTGTCCCTGCTACATCAGTCTGATGGGGGAGGTATCAGGTGCACCTTTGGATTGAAAAAATAATTGGTTTTGGTAAATGGATAGATGGAAGCGTGTGATCGGCCAAGTTTGGGAGGCAGAGCTTACATGCTTATCATGCTACACAGCTGCACACTGCAGGGTTTCTTTGTTTCATGGCACCTCGCTAAGAAGAGCCTTGATTGCTAGTGAGGCAGATTACTTTGTTTAAAGCCACTGTTGAAAACGGCTCTGAATACACAGAGCATTGTGAAGTACACAACACCAAAGCAGGCCTGTTTCAAAGTTAATTATTTTATCTAACCATTGGACGACATCTTTCTGTGCCTTTCTTTTCAAGTCAGTCACAGGAAGACTTGGAAATAGAAGCTCAAACATACATGTTGCCTCAGGGAGCTATAGTAACAAGAGGTTAAGGCATAAGGCAAAAATGACTGGAATCTCTCGCCTATTGCTCAGGGGCAAATCTTTCGTGTTAGGCAGCTTTCATTTATACTGTGCCTCCCAGAGGCACAGTTTTCCCCATCCATCTGTACACTATAGGTCTGTTAACAACAAATCAGCAAAGCCCCACATTACTGAGAAATGCGTCACTTGTAAATGGTGAGCATTTGAAGACTATGAGCACTGTGCTGCAGTATTTGCCACAAGGGTAAGAGTGTCTGAGTCTGGCTTGTGGGTACGAGGAGTAAGATCCTACAGTATGAAGAGCCATATTATTGTCTACATCATTCACCTTTCTTTCCCCCCTCACCTTCAGTTATGGACGGAAACAGATGACCGGGAAATTGCACCCTGTCTGACAAATGGCAGGATGGCATGGCTCCATGGGCTGCCCACTGGCAAACTGCTGCTACTGAAGAAAAGGACAAGAACAAATCGCCTCCCGTTGCTCCAATTACTGAGCACGCTCATCTCACAGAGGGACTGCAGTCAACAACATGGGAGGGGGACGGAATAACATTAGCTTGTTTGAGGGCACATGATGATGGGGTCAAGGGTAAAATGACATCTCATTCCAATCAGCTATCAGCCTTAATTTGTTATTTCACTAAAGTGGGAGTCCAGCAGACAGGCGACCAATGCAGTTAGGACCTTGCTGCATAATTCAAACAGTTGCTTTTAGTATAGAATGAACAGCTTTACATAAAAAAAAAAGAAGAAATCTACCAGGGAAGTGCTAAATATTCTATTCTAGTGTTAGGGAAAGAGGAGAGGAAAGGATTTTCTGTCCAGTTAGGATGTGATATACTTGAGCTCTGGAATGGGGTTTGGCTATTCACTATTAGCTTCAAGTGCTCCTTAGGGGAATGAGGGAGTTACTAAGTTTTAAGAACAAAATCGGGGTAAAACAAGGAGGGGAAACGGGGGCTCTTTGTTAGATTTAAATGCTGCACTATGTTCTCTGTGACAGGCCGGTGGTAATTTATTGCCACAGCCATTACGTTGATTAGAAAACTCACTCAGGAAGACGAATGGCAGCCTGGCTGGTCGTTGGTCTTCCGTCAGGGCTGACAAGGGAGACACGGCACTCTTGGCTATTGACATTTTCACACCTAAAGCCAAGCTCTGCCAGCTGTATTGCAATTCAAACCCCAACTTGATGGCAATGAGCTAAATCATCCCTGGCCCTGGCGTACAACTTTTCTTTATTTCCTTTATAAGAGGAGGAGCATTCTGGTAGTTAGCAACAGGGTACAGCCTTTTGGAATGGTCATTTCATGGGCAGATTTCTTTTTCCAGGCTGACAGATTAAAATGAATCCTGCCATAAATAACTGCTATCACAAAGAGCCATTAAGCAAGACCGTTAGGAGTGTCTAAATGGAAGCCATTTCTTCTGTATGACTGAGAGTGTGGAGGAAAGAAGGAGGAGAGGGAGGAAATTTGAGACAAAGGCACTGTGTGCCAATGTGCTTTTTCGATTTCGACATTTGAGTCATATTTCACTCAGTGGACCAGAAAGAATGACAAATGATTTCAGTTGTTTTGTCGCAATTGAAAGTGAAAGGTGACATGGCTATCAGTGAGGGCTTTGGCCCCACTATAACACGTTGTCCAGTAGCGCAAAATGCATGGATACAAACAAAAAGTTGAAAAGAATACGTTTAAAGCAGGGTAGAATGGACAATTTACTTTGGTACAATTTTGCTACTCTATAGCCTAGACAGGACTAAAATGTTTGAACTAAACAAGGCATTACAAAACAATTAGCCAATTACATCATGTAAAATGTTATGTGTGTGTTAAAAGTTTGGTTTAAAGATGGTGACATTGGTGTAGGTTCGACATTTTAAGATCAATCCATGAAATACAGCTTTTTGTGTCTCTGATTCTTCCTCATGGACCAAAGTCTGACCATATGAAAATTTTGACCTATTAGTGATGCTAGACAAAAGTTCATGGGGTCATCTAAAACAAATCGCTGTGACAGGGGAATCGGGCCTCTAGCCTCTAGCCAAGACATCTTGTTCTGGAACAAAAATTGTTAGACAAACTGACAGATGGACAAAGAGAGAGAGATTGAGCGACAGATGGACCAACGTTGAGAAAGGAGCATAGTTATGTAATTGTGCAGGAATCTTTTTTTGTCTAGACCAGTCTTTCCCAAACTTAGGGTTGCGACCCAAAATGGGTCATGCGGACCCGTTTTTGTTGGGAGTAAAATCCATAACAATGCTATAATATGTGAGCTCATACCCTGGTCTGTTCAGTTCAAATGCTGTGTGCTACTCACATACTCAAAGAACTGCATTGTTTTTGCTACGCTGGTCTGTTCATGTGAGATGCTGTGTGCAGGGCTGTTTAGCACCCCTTTCTAATGTGGGTAAGGCAGCAAAGTGCATTTATTGAACATTGTTTTGACAGTGGACGAGTCAGTAATGTGTGTGTTGCGTTTGTATTAACATTGTTAGTGTGTATGTTAGTTTCCATATCGGACACATGTAAGAAATTCCCTATGTGTGTGTGTGTGTGTGTGTGTAAGCGTGTATATGACTAATGTGGTAGTGACAAGTGAGAGTGGTGATTTTTAATGATAATATCCTCTCTGTCATCGACCTCTCTGTCTCATTCAAGTCATTCGTGGGTTGTTCTTAATCAGTAGTTTATATATGCAGATGTTATGACAATTCATGATGTATTTTTTGCAAGTTTGGGTTTTGGGGAGAAACCAAATTTCTCTTTTAAGTCTCGAGCTGAAAAAGTTTAGGAACCTGGTCTAGACTGACCAACATTGGCCTCTCTTGGCCTGTGTGGTTACAGGAGCAAAAAACGCTAGCCGGCTGTAGACAGCGATCCAAAGAAATCAGTAAATTAGAAATGAAGTGTATGAATAGCAATGCCATTTCATATGGATTCTCTTTCATTTCAAGAAAACATTGTATTGTACAGTTTTAATGGGGTGTATATGGTGGCCCAGTGTGTACTGGTAAATATAGAGAAGGGCTGTATGAATAACACATAGTAATTATAAAGCCTGCTGCTCTTACACTGACATGTATTCCTGAGAGGCAACAGGGTGTTGAGTAGCTGTGTGTTGAATTGTTAATGGAATGTCATGTGAAGGGGAATGCTGGATACATGAGGGTAATGGTGATGATGACACTGCGCTGATAGCATCCACAACAGTGCGGTTTGTGACATGTTTGTGCGTTTGTTGAGGGAAAGGTTAATATACTGCACAGAGGTTGGTTCCATTACCTTGTGTGTCGGGAAGCAGAAAGGCAGAAAGCCTGTATTGTACCAGAAAAAATTATGACATTTCAAACAGCCAAACTTGCACCGTGTCTGACTTGGAGCTCATAACAACGCTGAGACTTTCCTGGTCACAAACACCGAATGATCTAATTCGGTCTTTACAAGGCAGGATAAGAATAGAGTTAGGCTTACATATTGTGACACGACCATTTTCCATGCTAGGCCGTTTACTGGAGATATGTATTGGTTTAGCGAAGGCCAAGGTTCAGAGCAGACTGGGGTTAACTGCCATTCCCTGACAGCACAGATGAGAAAGTGATGTGCACAGTGGGAGGTCACTGTGTGTCAGAGCGCCAGCTAACACTAGCTCATTGGGAACCTAGCACGCTCCATTTAACTTCACAGGGCATCCACATCCTGCATGTATCACCCAA
>JAVQJL010100715.1:0-18317 GCA_036024295.1 Nannoperca obscura | reverse complement strand
GTTTGTTTGAAGAGCACACACACACACACACACACACACACACACACACACACACACACACACACACACACACACACACACACACACACACACACACACACACACACACAAAGACAGTTATCATACTGTATACAAAGACCTTGGTTACTTCCACTGCTCTCCCTGTTGAGCATTGTTACAGCACATATTCACAAGCACTTTACACACCCACACATACACATTCACCTCTGTGAAACAACATTGCCCAGAGCCCTAATCAAAGCATCAGCATAATTCAAACCACTCCTCTCTTGCCCTAACATCCCTCACAGTCACCTCTCCACGGCACATTTCTCTGCTGCAGAGGCTACAGAGGTCACAGAAGAAAAGGGGGGTTTGAAAAAATAAGAAGAAAGGAGTTGTAGAGACTGACAGACAATTCAAGGGTAAAGAGTATACATAATTCTTCAGCTAGGCTACATCCGTGCTATCGTGACAGCTTTGCTGTGGTTGAATTTAGCATGAGCAGATGCAAACAGAGTTGTACATTTAGGACACTTTTAGGGCAGCCAGGTGTTAAAACTCCTTGTACGCTCCTCCTGTTATATCCTCACTCGTGTTGTACAACCTTACATGTATGAGAGCGGTTTTATTGAAAGCTCTCATCTTTCTCAGGCAGCTCAAATACATTTTGAGCTTTTTTTGAAACTGAAAGAGAGTGAAAGTCCCTCCTACACAGGGCAAAGGGAACGCAGATATGATATATGATCGTGATGAAGTCAAAAAACACTTCAACTACTGCTGCGACTGCTTTTAGCTGGATTCAGGTAAAAAGGTCCTTCTTGTGCTAGAACGCAAAAAGTCTGAAGGGCTTGCTGTAGCACTTGCACCTGGTGTGTTTTTAATAAAAAAAAACTATTAACACAGACCCTCCTACACACACTGAGATCACATCATAAAAATGAGAAAATACTGTAAATCCTTGCTGTGAATCTACTGCTTTCAGCTTATTTTGTATTTATTTACTTTTTAAAGGTGATGGACTTAAAATTCCTTTGACATTCAAACCATGCCAACCATAAAGGATTTCCCTGTGAGGCAGTGCACCTTGTCTGATAAATAAAGATCTCATATCTGTGAAGTTCACTGCTCACACGTGGATATTCTCTGGCAGCCGGCACAGTTCAATGCTGAAACAAATATACAAGTGTTTAAGCTGTAGTTCCTCTAATAGGTGCTAGAGCTTGGCTCCAGAAAGACTGAAATGTATGAAAATGAAAATTGTGCTGTATTTATTAAATTTGTGCCACACTCTGCACCTGTGAGATAACAATCCCATTCTGTGATGAGAGAGACCTGATCTCAGTGGTATGTAAACAACTTCAGTTCCACAGGAGCATTTAGACCAAAGTTCTGTTAATGGCAAAAGTCTCTGGGAAAAAGTTGTGGATTGTATCCAACTGTCCAACTAGGTGTCAAGTCCAATTTAACAGAACATTTCACAATATCCGTTAGATGTTTGAATTTGTTACATGATACAACACAATCATCTGAAAATGAAAGGCCCCTTGTAGCCCCATACAGGTGTTTTCACTTATTTTGCTTGATTAGGTCTCTTCGGCAGCTGTGAGGGTGTGTACAGGCCAGGCTTGATTGACATGTCTCTGATCCTCCTATTAGATTTGTTGGAATAGTTAGGGCGGGACAACTTACACCTATCAGTCTTATTGGTTTCTGAAGTTGGTGACGTCACATTATTTCCAGAATAGCTCTACCGTGCCTCAACATGAGATCTAGCAAATGGTAGATGGATCCATATTACCATATATGATCATTTTTGCTCACGTTTTTGAAATACACAAATTACTTGCACATGTCCCCAGAGCCTGAGATTTTATAACACAAATCTGAACCTTGGAAACCACGTGAACCCTGATAAATTCAGCAGAATGTGCAATCAACTAAAAGTATTATATCAGAATATTTGAATTAAATGATAGGCTCTTGCATTGTTTGGTTCATGAATGCAATCAGTCAGGAAATGTATTGTATTGTCTTGTGTGAAACTATCCATGGATTTGTGGTGTTGAATATTTCTGTCTGTGTTTATGAGAAACCATTTATTTTTCTTCAGGGTGAATCTGTGTCTGAAAAAGGTTAAAGTTAATTTGATGAAAGAAAGCGAAATGTGCCTCATCTGGAGATATGAGGTCTAAGAATCGTTCCATTTATAGTTCTGTGTTGGTCTTGTTCAGACAAATAATATAAGGTTGCACACCCACACAGGTGTGGGTGATTTTGGCTGATTAGACCTTTCTAAAGGTCAAAACTCCATGTACTAATAAGAATGATAAAGGCAAAGGCAGTTGTCTAGAGTGACAGGTGCAACAAAACCAACAGAAAGGAAACAAAATGTCAATCAAGAGTGTTCTGTACACCCACACTATCCTGAGAGGAGATCTAATAAGTGCACCATGGTTTTATGGACTTGGACACATAATGAAATGGAACGCTTTCACTATGAGTAAGAAAGCACAACAAAGTCATGAGACATGAGAAGGGTTAGACCAATGTCAAGGCTAGCATTCATACTTTTGAAATTAAGTTTAGTGTCTCTTTAAGTCTCTTAAAGCTCTGTTCTTGTGAGGATGAAAAGCCTCTGAAAACAGAATTTAGACCATCATGAGCCATTACAGAAAAACTCCACGGACAGCCCGTGATTGTCTTCAGAAAATCTATACTACTTGTACTAATAAACCTGAAGCAGGTAGCACTGACTAGTTGATATTAACTAGCAAGTTTTAAATAAATTCACGTACAAGACAGTTTGAACTTACATCAAATCACATAGTAAACTAAAGTAGCAACACACTGAATGACACTCTTTGCTTAAAATTAATTCAAGGGTTGTGAAGTGCTCTTACCGTCCAGTGATCAGGAGGAAGAGGGTGAGGATGACGAGGAGGGTAAAGCCACCAACTGCTGCTGTGACAATGACCAACACTTGGCCTTGGTCAGAAGCAAGATCTGATGCTGAAAGGAGAATGGCAGATGGTTAGAAAGAAGGGAAGAGATATAGGGTTGGATGAAAAGGCAAAGAAGAAAAAGGGCCATAGGATTGTGGGAAAAGGGAGAACAGATATGGAATAGAAAGAGGATAAGTTTATGAGAAGAGCAGTTAAGGATGACAAAAGCAGTGAGGAGACAAAAGATGGAAATTATATTGGAGGCAGGATAAAGTGAGAAGAAAGAGCAAATATTCCTCTTCATCAGTGCACCATACATAGACCATGCATGGTCTCTTGATGGGCAGATATTGGGGAGAGATGTTTGATCAGCTCTTTTAATACAAAAAACCCCTCCGTCAGATTTTGTACTGGAATGATTCATACGCCTTGTGCTGTTTAATTAATATTATTCATTCATGAAATTGTGATTTAGTCCATGATCATTTGGTTAAATTGGTCCCATTTGATATTCATGATTTTCCCTTTTCTGTGTCTTGTCACAAGGCTAACGAATCCAAGATAATTGAAAGATGATTGCTATTACCAAACTTATTTCTATAATATTTCACGCTTAATGAATACGAATTGGAGATCAGGGTGCGTGGTTGCTAGCCCGATGAGTGAGGCTCCTGTGGGTTTATACAGTGTGTAGGTGTTACGTCAAGAACATGTATGTGTGCGCACGGCGTCAAGAATATGTGTGTGTTTGGCTGGATAAAAGTAATTACAGACCAGTCAGAGGGAGGGAGAGTGGAAGTGCCAGTGGAAGCCAGATCACACAGGACAATTCTCCCGAGCGTCAGCTTCATGCACTCTTCACATCACTAACTATGCTGATGTGTTGGACTGATGCGGCTGTAATGAGGTGTGTATGAATGTGTGTGTGTCTGCGTGTGTGTTTTGAGAGGGAGAAGGGCGGCAGAGGACAGGATGAAGGATGCAAAGTGAGAGAAGAGGAAAACGGATGACAGAAGAGAGTTAAAGACAAACAAGAGAGAAAGAGAGAGGCGGAAGTGGCAGACAAATACACAGACCGATGGAGAAATGAGCCCATGAGACAGTGACTGACTGACAGTTGGACAGACAGACTGACAGAGAGGGAGAGGGCGACTGCGGACAAATCGGCTTTCTCTTTCAGATAAAAGGCCAGGCAATACAAAGGCTTGGCAAAGCACCGTCTGATCCACAGATAAAGCAAAGCTCTGCAGCTTTGGAAGGTAGACGGCCACTGTGAAGCCAAATCACCTCTCAACAATACCTGACCCAACATAAAAGGGCAGCTGGACCTTTGTATTTTATGAGTAGACTTGCAATAAAGCTTCTACTCATACAAAAAAAGCATTGATTCAAAATACATATTAAATAAATATTCGGACTTTTAAGCTGTTCAGGGTTTGTGAATGCGTACTGCACTGTAATGTTCTGGCTGTGATACTGTGTTATCACAGTGGGAGTTACAGGTGACGAGTAAAAGACTTGGTGCATCATATAACAATAAAAAGATATACAAGGGTTTCTAGTCTTCATTTACTACTCAAATCTAGCTGCTATATATGCTGGAAATGTAACTCACATTTTGCATTAAAATAACTCTGGACTGGAATCTGTGTTTAATATGTGATCTACACAAATTAAATATATTTTCCTGAAAAAAGACTACCCTGTGTTTTATGGGTCAGCTAATCATTCCAGATAGTATTTGTCCATTTGGGAAGGCTGCACCTTCCTCCCATTTGACATGTGACAATTTGTGTTGTAATAAAAGGGATTATGCTGGTATGTTCTCATGTTTTAACCCATAGCAATATCAAATGTTTCTACCTTTTTTTGTTGGGAAACATTGTAATCCTATATATATATCCTATATACTAAGAAAGTCCAATCTGGAAACAAACAGGATGAGCAAACATGGGAATTGTGAAAAGGATAATGTGGATTTGTTGCGGACACATATCAAGCTTCTTTAACCATACTGCACATTGTTGTGAATACAAAATCAATCTAAACGGACTGCATTACCAGGCTAACTTTTCTATGCCAAGCAAAATGAAACCAAAGGCTGTCTTGAGGATAAAAACAACACATTCAGACATCAAAAAGGATTATAGTATGAGTTGGTTAATGATCAGCAGTTATGTACTGATGATGTTGTGTGCCCTATATATGCAACTGCACTTAATGGGTAATCATGGGAGTTCTATTCACTTTTAAAGGATTGAGACATGAAAGTATAATGCTATGGTGTGATTTTGTGACTATATATGTTTATTTCCTTTCTGGGTAAATCTTTCAGTATCTCATCAGAAAGTTGTGTGTTGTTATGCTGCTGTTGGTGGGCTCATATCCACGTCGCCCTAAGCGCTGCTCCAGGCTACGTGAACTTCGTCTCACCCTGTAATGCTGCTTGAAGCTAGCGTCTTCTATTTGTGACTGCACTGTCTTGAAGATGAGCAATAAAACATATAAAACATACATTTTTATTCTGTTTGGGACATTTGATTGACTACATTAATCCCCTCTAAGGTTAAAGCTAAAATGTTGATTACACCTCAATACCTCAGCCTTAATGACTAATGTTTATTTTTATGCAAAAAGAAAGGTCTTAACTGGCCTTGATACAGCCCATACATTCTGTGATGGATTTTGAGACTGCTACAGTTCTGTTGATAAAAAGTGGACTGACCCTTTTCACCAGCCTCATTCCAACCTGGCATTAAGAGTGAGATGTTTTGTTTGCTGGCATCAGTTTATGTGATTTCTGCATACGTCACCCAACATAAACCTGATGCTAATTATGATCTTAACCCCAGACCAAAGTCCTAATTCTATTCTAGTTGTTTGCGGGGATGAGGCACAGCAACATCCTTCGGAGGTTTTTCCATATTTTGTCATTTAGCTGTGAAAAGCCTGTCATCAGCACAAATTACAAACAAGTACAAATACATATCTATGTATCCCTCCCCAAAAACAAGTGTTGATGGTCTCAGGTACTTACAGTCTCCTGTAGTTTCGTATTCATATTTTGGGGAGTAGGAACTGTATCCAGCTGGCGTGCGGGTGCGTACACTGAAGACGTACCAGGTCGCTGGTTTTAAACCTGAGATGATCACACTGGGAGCCTTGGTGCGTGTCGATGAGTAGCTCAGCTGCTCATGCTCCTGTGGGAGATGCTCAAAATATGTTAAACAATTCAGAGCCGATTTCGCCCACACATGATTGAGTTACTGACAACCAGATTTACATACATGAAAGGGCAGTGCCAATGGTGATTAGACAATATGTCTCGTATTACTTTCGTTTTCACTATGGCAGCTGCAAACTTGATCACTTCAGTGAACAAAAATACACAGGTTTTTATGGAAAAACCCTTTATTGAACTACCAGTTACTGTAGTTCTATTGCATTGATATCATTGTCTTTTAGAACAATGTTGTGCACATAATTATGCAGACAGAGCAAAATGAATTGTCCATTCAGCTTAAAAAGGGTTATTATCTGTCTTTGGAAGCATATTTGTAGTGCTTTATAATCATATAATGGGCACTATAGACTTTATTTGCACCTTTGGACCCTTAAACTTTTTCTCCTAGAAGGAACGGCTTGAACCAGTCTCTTGGCTGATAAGATAAGAGGAGCTGATGTGGTTAGCTATTATTGAAGCTCAACCCAAATTTTGTGTTTGCACTTCCAGAAAACAGCTTATGATTTAAATGTTGCATAGACAATCTGTATGTAGATCAATAATAAATATGTACAATTAAACTAAAGAAACCAATTTTAATTAATGATCAACATTAAAACCACATATATATCTACAACTGAATATATCTATCAATATTCAGAACAGCACAATTTTAAACTGGAGACTGTTTAACAGATTAACCTGTTTAACCATAAAAACCTAAAAATATATGTTGATTTTCTTACAAATAATGAAACAATGATTTTACACACCTGCATGATTCTTATATATTAGGTCTATGACCTGAACAAGCATCAAGCATTTGGTCAGCCAAAATATAGGGCCCTATCATTTTAGTCTGGACATGGACATAAGCAGATATAATTGTACCTTCTCATAGTACTTGACCTCGTAGTCGAGGATGGGCAGTGGCGTGTGTTCGGGTTGTTGCCAGGAGAGAGCAATACTGTTTGGAGAGGCCCAGTCCTTCTTCAGAGACCCAACCAGAGACGGACCTGGTTTAAACACAAAATACACAGACATCAGCTTCAACACTTTAACTTTAGTCACACAAATTTAATGAGTCCAGCCATCTTTGATGAGGAGCTTGATGAATAATGTGAATACAATGAATAAAGTTAATGATTTGTAGGTGTGAACCAATGTAAACAGCACTGAGCTGCAAAACAGATTTTAATTCACAAACTTACTGATTTTACATGAATTCACGATTCCCCTTCAATCATCATACCACTCTAACTGCTTTTCCACAAAGACTTATAAAATAAATAAACAGTACCTACAAAGTGAGTGCTGGACTCTGCAGTTTCAAGGTGACTTACAATACTATGTTCAATTTTCAGGATATCAATCAGCCATGTATTTTGTTGACTGAAGTTGAATGAGAACGTTATCTTGCTTTCAAGACCATAAAGCTTTTAATCATAAAAATACAAAACATTTAAAACTAATTAGCAATAAATTCTAATCAAGTCATCTAGATATTTACATTTAATGTCATAAAATAATATCAGTATGAAAATTTGATTGCTTAAAGAGTCCCTGGAACAAACAGAATAATAAATGTGTGATACTGTCACAGTTACATTGTTGATCTAGTTATATAGATATATAAGTAAAAATATAGGACCACACAGACAATTGAAGCCCAAATTATTATCTTGTTGATTCAGTTTTACTTGATGTCTGCAAACCTCAATCTGTTGCAGGTTGCTGGCATGTTCCATGAATAATGGATTCAACTGGAATTACGTTGAAATGCATTGAGTTAATGTGAATTAATGCAGCATATTGTTTCTTTATTATCAAATACTCTGGTTTAGGACCAAATACAAAACTCATGTCATTGCCTTAAACCTGTAGTTTGTGCCAATCAACAAGTATTAGCATGCTAGCTTGCTAAGCAACAGTAAGATGATGGCCATGCTCAGTATTACCTGCTAAAAAGTAGCATGCTAATATTGTTATTGCATGTTACACGCTGATGTTACCATTTAGCTACTGTTTAGCCTAAGTGCAGGCTCACAGAGCTGCTAGTGGACTGTTAGCCGTGAGAGAACCATTTGACCCCAGCAAGCGGTCAGTTTGATATGAATGTGCACTGAACACAGAGTTTATATATATCATACATTATTTTATATAGCATACAACAAGAAATGCAAATGGTTGACAACGTGTGCATACACACGCATGAAACACACAGTAGATTAACACCTGTTCACCTTGTCAGCAATAGATAATTATCACACATCCATGCTCACACTCTTTTTATTCTGTTACAAAACAGGCTTTAATTATTTCAAGACACTGGGAAAAACATTCACACAGCTATTCCCTTCTCCCATGAGATCATCTTGTTTTAATTGAAAAAAAGTTGAGGAAGCTACATCTTCTTTTCTTTGACTGAATTGCCTTAGCTTTGCTCTATGAATTTCCGCTGGGTAAATAATTGCACTGAGCTCCCAAGAGAGGTCAGCAGATGTAACTGCCCTGAGAATTATTATTATATATTATATCATCTAATGTTACAGGGCTGACTCATTATGTGGAGATAAAATGTAGGCCTGCTTTTCTCATGTGTATTCAAAGTGAAATGATGACACTGACTTTTTTTTTCATTTATTCCACAGTGTGCTTGGGGAAGCTGTTAGCAGTTCTCACTTTGTCTGGGGGAATTAGGGAAGCATGAGGGATCAGGGTTAGGGGTTTAGGGTTTGGGGGTTGTTGGAGGAGAGTCTTGGGGTTAGGGGTCAGGGGGTCGATGAGATGAGAGCTGTGGGCTGTGGGCTGCAGGGGTTTGAGCGTGTTTGTCAGAGATCTACTGCTACTAATCTGATAGGAGCTGAAAGTAAACACCTCTGTTCCCATCCTCCTTCCCTTTTCCTCACCACCTGCCTCTTTTTGTCCATTCGCTCTGCATCTGTTGTTGGCTTTATGTCTTCATATATGGTTTTAACTGTCTGTCTTCTTTTCCTTCCTTTCCAGCACATCTCAAAATCTCCCACCTTGCTCAGAGTGGGAAGAAATTAATTATCTTATTATTAGTATAATAGGCAGCAGGAACTCAAAAAGGAGAAGAGTTTGTACTTGGTTAGAAGGGAATGAGAGCTGGAGATAAAGGTATGACTTTAAAACAGCGTTTAGCAGAAGAAGAGCAGAAAGGCTAAAATCCTGTGGATATCATTTGAGCTACAAAGAGGACACAGAGGTGTTCATTTAGCATGGACAATGCACAATACATGCCTTGTACCAGATATAGCTAAAAGCTCATTCTCATATGCAGTCCATGGGCGGAGGCCACTTATTCGTCAAAAGATTAATTTCACTTGCCTCCCACTGTGCTGTGGTTTTAATATGATGAGAATAACATTCAAATAATGTCAAGTGGCATTGTGATTGAGTGCACTGTATTCTAATATGTGAACATGTGTGTTTGTAAAAGTAAAACTAAGTTTTTGTGTATTTATCTATAAAAACATAGTTTTACAGAGATATTTCACAAAAATTTGGGGCATTATCCACGTTCCCAACTCATGATGACTGGTGACAAATGACTAAAACATGCAGTTAATCAATCAGCCAACAACTCTGGTCAATAATTTTAACTGTATCAAAACTTGGTGACCAATGCTGGAGGGGTTACGTGTACTGTGCAGCATCTAATATAGAGCAACAATCACTTTTACTTTAAAATCCATTTTAATGCTTGGCTTCTCCGTAATAACCACCAGCTTAATAGCCATTAAAAATTTGGTAGGTCGTCTGAAATGTTAGCAAAAATAGAACAACATAATATCACGCGTGAGTGCAAATGGCTAATATTAGCATAATCAGCTCAACTCAAAGGGCAGGGCGTGTTCGTATGCACACATGTGTATGTTGGGGCTTACTGTATGTGAGTGTGCATGTTTTTATCTTAGAAATTGAGCAGCTGGAGTAGTTTTTCTTTCTTCAGTAACATAATAAGCTAACACTGCTGACATCTTATTAGGTGTTATTATTTTATATAACCTCTCATATGACCATTTTACTGAGAGCGTGCTCATATCCTATGCTCCGTCTGTCCTCAGTGGCAGAGAAAATTCATCTCAGGGGGATTTGATATGATCTCACTCAGTCTAATGAACCACTCTGTTGAAGCTGCGATGTTGCAGGGTTCCCTCCGCTGCTTATGCCACCTGGGTACAACAGTTTCGGCAGGGTGGTGTGGTGTGCGGCTACAGTCATGCAGTGGAGGCATCAAACTAAGCCACAGCAAGATGTCTGGCATCTGCTGTTAGCATATTGGCCCCTGATAGGAAACAATAAAAACAGCCTAAATACATCATCTGACTCACAGATACAATCAGCCTCCCATCATCATGCACTGCAATAGGCACAATCACACGACTTACGCAAGCAAACAGCGGAACACAGTTTGCATGAAGCACATGCACACAAGACGTGCATGCACACAAACAAACAGTGGAGAGCTGACAGGTGTAAAAACAATATGTTTGCTGGAGAAGAAGGACCCCTGTTTGGCTGGCAGAAAATAATAGCCAGTAGAAATGTGGCAGCTCTGCGTGCACATCAACACAGAACTCATCATGACACAACACTCAGAAATTCCTTCCACAGCAATCATACAAAAACCACAGCTGCTCTAATTCAGCCATTTTTCACAAACCTAAAAAAATGTATGTACGGTGTAATTTTGCAATTAGAGTCTATGTTCCTAACCAAGAGAGGCTGAGAAGAAGTTCCCTGTTACACACAAACCTTTGAAGTTGCTGATCTCACATTGTGGATGTAATCTTATCTGATCTAGATGCATTCTGGGTTATTTTACATAGTGGATAGAAGGACTACGTAAAGGGCATTTCGATTACAATTAGCACTGAATACATTGTAAAATTAATACAATTTTAGTACTGGTCTCTTGAAAATTGATGAGTTAGTCAGTGTTGTCTAGATATAATTTAATATGCATTTATGTAATTAGAGTTTGAGGATGAAAAGCTCTAAACCTGAAATAACTTTAAAGATATTTTGTGGATTATACACTACAATGGAAACTCATCAGTGGATATTAAATGTTCTACTAAAGTCCAATTGCGGACATATTTGTCTGAACCATATTGGAGACTTATGACATTAAAGCACAAACATCAGATGGTCAATCAAAAGGGAAACACGAGACACTACAGTGTTTTGAGTCAGCCTCCCTTTTGAGTCTGCCTCTGTGTGCACATATTGTTTCTTTCCTCCAAAGGCTGGAGTATGAAACACATCAATGTCTCCAGGCATTGGCAAGATACTTTGAGGACACATGGCAACCATCTTTAATGATTCTGTATGTGGATTATCAGAGCTGCAGCATGAAATGATGCCAGAGGAACTCACTCTCTTTCTCAAAGATGCAGGAGCATTGGAAAGCCATTAGAAACACAAGTCAATTACAATGCCCGATGGATGGATTTTCCAGTCAAGCGTGGTTAAGCTCAACATAAACTAATGGGGAGTCTTTAAATGAGCTTGACCTGCATATGATTTTAATTAGCTTTGCTGCCCTAAAGGCTTCCATTAACTGTTTGAAAAAATCAATAGAGCCAGTATTGATGCTGTGCGAGAGCTTAAACGATGTCCTAACACTTCACTGATTCACTGCTGATAGAGAGATGGAGCGAGAGAGAAACACACATACACAATATAGGTGCTCTTGTTTACAACAGTCATATTGATAGTGTCTCTTTTCTAGGTGTCTCGTTGTGTTTGTCTTGCGGCTGACCCAAATTGGCCTTTCAGCATTCATTGTCATGGGTGAATGGAATGAAAGGATTTACTGGAACAAACATGTGCGTGTTTGCACGGACACATGCTGTACAAATATACAAATAATCAATTCACCTGAATTTGATTTGGTTCATATGGGTTCAATTCAATACCATTTGACTCAATCCCAAGCACCTCCTTCAACGTGTACGTGGTGTGCCTCAGAAGCACTTGCTTCAGGGAACTTAAGGAATTAATGAATGAATTGAAGTTGTCTCCAGCATTAGCACTGGGACCTCAAGTAATCAGTTGGAGTGATGTCACATTTGTAATGCTGTGTGTCTGTTTGTGTTTGTGTACGTGCAACTGTGGTGTTGTGTGTGCTGCTTTAACAAACCGCGACACAAAACTGAGGTGACATGGGGTCTGCTTTGGGAACTATCATCATTACCCTTCATTAATGCTGGAGGTCATTCACATTGCACTGTGGGTCAACTGCTCTCTGTCAGGAACTCCAAGCATAAACACAGACCACAAAACAGAGACCTGTCAAATAAACTGCTGGGTCTAATTATAGAGAGTTGATATCCAGCTTAAATAAATGATTGATCTGCTTAACTCAATCAAGCAATGTATAATTGCAATTGTTTTCTCATTAGCAA
This sequence comes from Nannoperca obscura, assembly GCA_036024295.1. Classification (NCBI taxonomy): domain Eukaryota; kingdom Metazoa; phylum Chordata; class Actinopteri; order Centrarchiformes; family Percichthyidae; genus Nannoperca; species Nannoperca obscura. The sequence continues at coordinate 5,712 of JAVQJL010100715.1, read as the reverse complement.
ATCATTAGATTTAACCTCTGAATCAAATCTCTCTGCAACATGTGCCTATTTGTTGGACTGTCAAGACATGTGTTTAGGAACAGATTACCATTGTCAGTTGTCTTGTTGAGAGTTAGATGAGAAGATAGTTACCGCTCTCATATCTGTGCATTAAGTGTGGTGCATTAAGTATAGCTAGCCTGGCTCTATCCAAAGTTAATAAATGTGCTTCCCTCTGACACAAACTAGTTTACATGTGGTCTTGTGTCAGTTTTATTGTGTTGGTTTCATCTGTACAAGAAGAGATGCAGGAACAACAATTTGTTGTTTTACAGGAAGTTACCTGTTTTCTTGGAGAACAGCAGCCTGGAGTCTTGCAATTGCTGTGAGGTTGCCAGGCAACCAACTGAGAAGCTGCACAAAAGAACTTTGCAGACAGTAAACTGTTGTTTGTCAAGAAACTGTTAAACCACATAACACCCTCTAAAAACCACAAACGATGGTAGAACATGGTAATTAGTGATCTTCAGAGGTGTCTGTAGGTGGATTTTGGATAGAGCCAGGCTACAGCAGCTGTTTAACAATGCATCTTTTAACAATGCGATTTGTTACAGTTTATATAATAATATCTTTGCAGTGCTGTGATTGGTATGGACAGCTTTTAAAATGACACTAAAATTAATATATTAGAATGAATATATTACTGGTTGCTCTAAATTGCCATGTCGTGGAAACACTTACTTAGCAATTATTGGTTGGCCACAGCTCAGGACAAGTTTGAACTGGTTCAAGATGAGATGATGTACAAGACATAAAAATGTATATATGTTTCTTGTTCTGCCATTTTAGGAGCCATTTATGTTTATTGTTGGCATGTATTATTTTGTTTAGATATATCTTACATTATTATTTTGGACACAGTGTGGCGGTCATTAGACATACAGAGTTGTGAATATAGGGGCATAGGTGACAGGAAATGGTAGGCACAGGGAGAGGGAGCGCTCACAGTTCTCACCAGACCAGCAACAGAGCAACAATACAACCTGCAGAATTGAAAAACCTGGTATTGTCTTTGTACAAATACTTCAATAAACATCAAACTAAACAGCAAATAACCACTGTAAAATATGTATTGGGTTTGTGTAAGATCTCTCCTCCTACTTGTGTGTTCATGGTAACTGGAAAATGTACATTGGAAAGTTGAAACATTGCCATTACAGCTGAAAATTAAGCTCTATTCCAACCATTGCTGTGGTCTGCACCACTCCTATGTTAACTCATTCACAATTTCCTACATAATAAACTGAAAAGTTTACTCTATTGTGGCCAGCAAACTGAGATTTCGGACACTTACCAAGCATCATAATTTTGCCTCAAAACTGGCAGGCGTAGTGTTGCATGACTCTGGTTTTTACATCTATCAAAATGAAAACATTTCCAGTTTTTGAAAGCGTGGTACAAATACAGTATATACTTATACTGGTAACTATCCATTTCCCACACAGGGTTTCTATCCATTCTAATCCAAAGGATTTCTGCAAAGCTTCCACTTTTGTAGCAAGTTTAGTGTAGCGAGAAATTTTGGGAGTTTCAGATTTGGTCTTCAAAGATGATACTGGTCATTGCACCTGTCTCTGAATCCATTGCACTGTGTACCTGTGGTGGCTTCACATTCCTTCCTCCGTCTCCTCCACTACAATCTCCATATAAAGTGTTGCAATTTGCTGGCCAATCATCTACAGCATTCTCTCTCCCCACTGTGGTGATATGGGCTTATTTTTCTAGAGGCATATTGTTGCTGCCTGCAGTCTCAGAAAGGAAAAATGGATGTGACCCCTATGACACAAAATAGTTGTCAACCGGATCTAAACTGGGACAGTTTCTTGTTCTCCCTTGGTATACCTGCAATCCCCCCTGCTGAGGTGGCTGTCTACAATATGGCAGTTGAGAAAAGCTCCTTAGACTCCTTTGCCCCATCCAGATGGTGGCTACAACAGTCACCCGGACCATTTATCATGTGTATCTGCTGAGCACAGGGAGTTAACAGGTAATTAAAATCATCAGTCACACAACAAAAGCATAGATCCGGGAGGCAGAGTGGAACAGAGAAAAGGAAGGAAACCTTCCTGTGAGTCCTTCACTATTTCCACCCTCTTTCTGTGGCTTTGAGTCATGGTAGGAGAATGGAGACTGATAAAATGTGTGTGGAAAGTAAGAAAAGAGGAAGAAGCAAAAGAGATGCAAATCAAACAAACCTAGTGAGACAAAGCCCGCCTTTAGCTGGTCTTTGACCTGCAAACAGCCTGAAACATTAAAACCTTTGTCTTCTTATTAAAAGTCAGACAGATGGATACAAAGCGAAAAGAAGTGTTGTCCACTGTCTCGTGGAGGGGGTTTGTGTGCTAGTAAGCCTGTCTGACACTCTGAGGTCCCGTCTTTAATAGGGTCCCAGCTTTCTACTGATCCCTCTTGTTCCCACTTAATGGGGATGTGGAGACGCAATGACGTGTGGGAAAGGCCAGTGAAACCGGCCCTATACTGGCCCACCACAATCAATACTCATTTGGCCTCCACCTCTCTTTCCCCAAAAGTAATTAATGAGAAGAACGGAAGTCTGTGGCTGCTGACAGCTGATTTCCCTGCCGGTCCCTGTCCTTAACACCCTGTCCACTTCTCATGCTGCTACTTTAAAGCTTTATTATGTTTGAAACCAAGCATTCAGTATTGCAAAGTGACAAAGATATGGGCAGACACATATGTCGATGTGCATGTGTCTGGATAAAAACCAAAGAGTAGAGGTGTCATTCTCACCAGTTTAGTGTGGTTTGGTAAAACACACATGCAATTGTCCTTGCGTTTTCATTTAGACACATATTTAATTTACAATGTGATATTTTAGCCAACGTCTATCTAACATGATGGAGTTTGTTTGATTACACATTTTTCTGTACAATCAATTAACACACTGTCAGTTTTTATTTTAAAACTACCATTCAAACGTGGGAAGACGTTCAATCTGTGAATTAAAAATTCTCAAGTGAAACAGGCTGTGCCTCATTGTACTCTGGCTGGGGATGTTCCTACAATGCATTCAACTGACTCTTTGCATTTCCATCAGTAAATCTAGTTTTTTTGTTCTTCACTATCTCTAATGCATAAAGGTAAAAACTAGCGCGGCACTCTTATTGGATAGTGATGACACCTAATGTGTGGAATCATTTTGGATTTAACACCATCAATGGAACATTTTTGTTAAAGTTTCTTTGCTTACTTTGTAAAATGCAACTGTAATCCATCACACCACGTATTTATCCACATTATATTATAATAATAACATTGACACACAGAATGTATTCTAATTTATTATATGTTAGTTTGTATTCAGTCAAAAGTCTATAAATAAATAAATATTTATAATAAAATATAATAAAAACTTTCAGTAGCTTCAAAATCTCCTCTCATCTCCCCTCCTCTTGTGCAGATGGAGAGGACTGGAGTGCCACTGCAGTGGAGGTACAGTATAAATAGCAGCCGACCCTCCTATAGCACCCAGAGCACACTTACTGCAGCAGAACACACGGTGGGCAGAGTAGCAATACACTCTATCGAGCTCATTCCAAGCGGAGCCAGCTATACACAACACTGCTGTCAAAGTCAACCACCCCGGAGTTACAATAGCCCACACAATTGATACAATGCTGTGTGAATGGGTCATAAAGGATTGCTTGAACACAGAAGACAGCAAGCACTCCAAAGCTCTCATAATGCACAAGGTGACAGTAAACACGTTGATGAATAATACAGTCGGTGTTTGGGCCAACTTGAACTACAAATGTGTAAAAGGTCACAGTTTCCTGGTTTTTGTTATGGACCAAAGATGTTTCAACGTCCTGTTAATGTTTTTTAGTTTTTTTTGTGGGGTGCCATACATTGGTCAACTACACATCATTATTTTACTGGCTGGCACTTCCATGTACCAGCCAGTAAAAGTGAGACAAACTGAGGGTCAGACTAATCAATATTAATAATCTATTGCTCAAGGAGGCAGCTTTTCAGTGAAGACACTAAAATGGCTAATATAACTGTCTGACATTAGAAGAATGCACAGATGCATGAGTGGTAACTGACTTGTAGTCATGCACATGATGGATTTCACAAAAAGATGCAGAGTAAGCTTGTCAGTGTATTTGATGTGTCACTCTGAATATATGTGTCTACATTGTGGGAAGGGAGTAATAACCTTAAGCTGAGTATGTCTTCAATGGTTGTTAAAATGTATAAAGGTCTACAGAGATTTAAGTTGGAAGTGCTGTCATAATGAATGGTGTTATGGAGTGAGGGTAATGCAATTTCATTTAAATGCACTGAAGTGACAAAAGGCTTTGGCAACTGATTTATTTAACGTTCAGAAGACAATGGGGCTGCATTCTTGGGAGGAAATTCAACCTGAAGATTGAAGAGGGGATTGAGGTGGGAGTTGAGAGAGAGAAAACTTAGAGAACATCCATCAGGATTGCAGAACAATGAATCCAATCACTCTGTATTAATGAGCCAATGCTTAAAATAGTTCCCGTTGTGAGGTGAAGTCAGGGGAAATGATCTTTGCAGGGGGGAAGAAGCTTCCTGATAAAAGTCTGGGCATAAATCATTTTGTGGAGTAGAAATAGCTAATCTCTTTTCCTTCAAATTCCCCACCTGCTCTGAACACTGCTGAATAGCGATCCTGGGGAATAGCTATTCTTAACGCTGACTGGTGAATAGGTGACTTACTGTAGTCTGGAGGGCTCAGAGGAGCCGGCTGAAGATATATATGGCCACACACAACACTGTACATGTGGGCAGCTCAATGACGGCCTTCAAAACTTAAAGCAAAAAGGCATGAAGGACTTTCTGAAATCCAGACATAGTCCAGATGCTGAATAAATGATCATGCTGATATGTACATTTATACTCATGGCTGTTCCCCAAGTAGCTCTATGATGTTTTAAAAAGAGGTGCAACAATACAATTATTTCTGAATTAATATCTGTACTTAGCAGCACTGAGCTTATTTTCAAAAAATGCATTAAATTTGATCACACAGTGATTTGTTGGTTTGATAACTCACATGCAGGGAGGGGTGTTTTGGTTGTCATCATGGCTTTCAACAATTCTAAATATTGATAGCGACGTGGCTCTAAGGTCATTAATGTCACTTGGTTGGTTCACCATTTATGTCCAGACTGATATATCTTAGCAACTATTGGATGGATTGCCATGCAGTTCTGTTCAGATATTCATGTGCCTTCCAAGATTCATTGTAATAACTTTGGTACCCCCAGAGTTTTCATTTAGTCATCATTACGTGCATTTTTTAAAATGTATTAAATATTTTGGTTTATGACTAAATGCCTGCAAAACCGATGGCATTTCCATTAACCTCAACTGTGCTTTTAGGAAATATTAGCTTGTTAACATGCTAAACTACAATAGTGACGATATTAAATGCGCCTCCCACTATGAAAACCTCTGTGCTAATGCATCTTAACATTGTCATGTGATCATATTAATGCAGCCCTCCTGTTCCTTCAACAAAGGAAACACAATAGATCTGTGGGGAAGATTAATCCTAATAAATGGCACTCATCCTGTATAGAAACAAATGCATATATATCTCTGAGCAAATTACCCTTTAAACTGCAAGGACCTGCAAGCTATGACAATATATATATATATATATATATATATATATAT